>JZKD02S1681258.1:12466-31651 GCA_000966675.3 Picea glauca
CAAGGAATGGTGGGATACTAAGCTCGAAGGCATTGTCCCCTACAACCTTGGTGATGGTGTATGTCCCATATTGGAGTGGGTGAACCTTGCGGTGGGGTCCAACGAGGCACTCCTTCTACAAATGTAGCCACACTTTGTCACCCACCTAGAAGTTATGTTGCACTCGATGTTGATCATGTTGCTTATTGTACTTAGCATTTGATCTGTCCAATATGTCTTGAACCTATTGGAAAATGTATGAATGCACTCAATGAAGCTATTCACCTTGGTAGCTTCAGACTGGACATGAGCCGAATCATCTTGAGTAGTTGCAAATGGTATGGCTATGTCAATGGGACATAGTGGCTGGAATCCCAAGCCCACCTGAAAGGGGTTGTGGTTGGTTGAGCTGTGGAGGGCTCGGTTATAGATATGTTGTACATAGGGGAGGCTCTCATCCCATGTGCGTGTATGCTTTGAGTTGTACATGCACAAAATGTGTATGATCATCCTATTGACGACCTTTGTCTGGCCATCAGTTTAGGGATGGAAAGTTGTGGACTTGGTGAGCTTGGTGTCCAGCATTGACCAGAGGTTGGACCAAAACGTACTGAGGAACCTATTGTCTCGATCTGAAATGATATACTATGGGATCCCAAATTGTACTCACATTCATTCAAAGAAGAGTTTAGCAGTGTCTTATGTTGTGATATTCTTCTTGTAGGCCTCCATAATGGCCATCTTCGAGAATCTTTCGATGACCACAAAAACACAGTCATTGCCATGCTTAGTAGAAGGAAGGCCCAACATGTAACCCATGGAGATGGATTACCAAGGTCAACTAGGGGTAAGAAGCAGAGTATAGAGGCCTTGCTTATTGATGGTCGGTTTGGCAATGGCACAGGCAATGCAGGATCTGATGTACTTCCCGACATCCTGTCGAAGGTTTGGACAATAGAAATACTTATGTAGTACTGCCACTATTTTCTCAACCTCGAAATGCCCAGTGAACCGACTATAGTGTGCTTCCCAAATCATCTTGGCGCACTCTCTTGAAGGAACAAAAAGGTGTCCTAGATGACATAGTAGTGCATCCTAGAGATGAAAATTTGGAACTCAATTACCCTCCTAGAGTTTCTTGTATGTGTGGCCAAAATTTGGATCGCTCTTGTAGAGAAGCGTCCAATAGTAAGTCTTGTTCCCACAAGATTTGAGCACACTAGTTATCTCCACGATTGGTGGTCGGCTGAGGAAGTCTGCAACATTATTGGTGTTTCCCTTATTGTATTTGAGGTTCAAATGAAACTATTGCAAATATGTGGAACACTTATGATGGAGATTGTTCTAAAACTTCCCTTGTGTCTGTATGAACTGTAGGGGTCGGTGATCTATGTGGATGATTGTTTCCTTCCCCAAAATGTAATTCTTCCATTGTTGGCAATCCTGCACAATGGAATACATTTCTTTGTCATACGTGGGATAATTTCGGACATTGTCGCACTATGATACACCACTAGATGCCCATCTTGAGTAAGAACTGCCCCAATATCATATTCAGAGGCATCTATATTGATCTCAAATCATTGTTGTAGTTCTGGTAATGTGAGTACTGGGGCATAGCAGAGGCGATGTTTCAATTCTATGAATGCCTTCTATTGAGATTCTGACCAAAATAATTTTTCTTTCACTCCTCCCTTGGTGACTTGACTCAAGGGCCAAGTGATATGAGAGAATCCCAACACAAACCTACAGTAGAAATTAGTAAGACCCAGAAATCTGTGAAACTCTATTAGAGCGGTCGGGGCTGGACAATCTTGGATGACTTGGATCTTGGTTGGATCCACATGCACCCCATGCTCATCAATAATGTATCCCAGATATTGAACCTGGGTCATGCCAAAAGTGCACTTCTCCAAATTGGCACAGAATTTGTGTTTTCATAGTGTTTGGAGGACCTCTCGGATGTGGTGGAGGTGCTCTTCCCAAGTCTGGCTAAAGATCAGGATGTCATCCAAGTAAACTACTACAAATGAGTTGGTGAATGGCCACAAGATGTCATCCATCAGCCTTATGAAATTTTTGGGAGAATTCATCAACTCAAAAGGCATGACAAATCATTTGAAAAGGCCCTCCTTGGCCTTGAAGGTAGTCTTTCACACATCAGACAGTTCGATTGGTACCTAGTGATACCCAGATTTCCAGTCGATCTTGCTGAAATATTTCACCCCTTTGAATTGGTCTAGCGGTTCATCAATCTGTGGGATCACGTACCTATTCTAGAAAATGATCTTGTTCAGTGCCCCATAGTCAATACAGAGTCTCCAAGTCCCATTGTTCTTCTACACCAACATGATTGGGATCCCACAGGGTGATGAACTTGGTTGGATGTGACTGTTCTATAGCATCTTCTGAATTCACCTCTTGATTTCATCATTCTCCATAACAAAGTGTCGATAGATCGTTCCATTGGGTAGCGGCGCACCTGAGGTCAGATTGATGTGGTGCTTGACCTGACAGTGCAGAGGCACCTCTGTGGGTGAGGTGAATATTTCCTGGTACTCCTCCATAACCTTTTCCATTTGTTGTTTTCATGTGGAGGAACCCTGTCTGGAGTTTGTGGCCATAGTCTTCTTCTTTCCTTGAGGGTGGATCATCAGGAAAACAAATTTCCTGGTTTTGTAAATGGGCTTACTGCATTTTTTTGCAGTAACCAAAGAGATAGCGGTATGCGGTGATACCTATGGTATCCTATACAACTTATTTCCAAAGGTAACAATAATAGCGCGAGGTCGAGACTCATACACAACATGTCACTTCCACAAGTATGGTTGTCCTAATAATACATCATGAACATCAAGAGGAGCAATGTCACATAATACTTCATCGATGAAGGGCTTGATGCTGTAGGGAAGGCAGCATTGTTGGTTGATGCGGAGATACCGTCCTTGGTGAAGCCACCCAATGGTGTATGGTTGTGGGTTTGTTGTCGTCATAAATCCCAACTGCTTCATGACCTTTGCTGAAATGAGGTTCTTTTGGCTCCCACTGTCGACAATGAACTGTAGTGGGGAACCCTTTACCCACATTTGGGAGTGGAAGAGACGCTCCTCCTCCTATGGATATTCTAGTTATTCCTTTTGAATCTTCATGGTGGAAATGGTGGTGTTGGGCTCTACATTGATAATTTGCTTCCCTCTGTCATTCCCCTTCTTAGGTTCTAATTCAGTGTTGAACCATGCATCTGATTCATAAGCCCTCATCTCAACCACCAGTGATTGTTTGGCTTGATACTCACTTGTGTTGTGAGTGGAGCTCTTACGGAATTCACACCACTTTCCTGTTTCCTTCTTCGGCTTCGTGATGTTGTTATTTTCTTGCATCTTTGGTAGGTTGTCTTGAGCCACCACGCCTTAGCTTTGTCCTTTGTTCTGCAACTTGCGGGCACCTTTTGCTTGCTTTTGATTCACAGATCCAAAGTCTCACTTCTTCTGTTTGAATTTCTTCTCAATATTGGTAGCATACCGGTATGTCGTACCAAGCAAGGATATGTTGAGGAACTCCTTTTCCTCCTTAATGTGTTTGTGTAGAAAAATGCGATAATTTAGCACCAAATATTTCTTTGAATCTTTGATACCCAACTTTGTGCACAGAGTATGGAACAGATTCATCATCTCATGCATATCTTCATCCCTTTGTTGCCACAGTATAGTCCATTGTATGTACTTGTCCTCATATCTCCCCATGGGATAATATTGTTCCTTGATGGCCTCTCGGAAAGAATTTCAAGTGGGTACGACCGAGAACAAAGAGGGTTTCACCTCATCCTTTTTCTCATAGTAAGTTTCCCACCAGTCCTTGACATGGGGGGCATCTTTGAACAGTGAAAAAATAATCTTCTCCCGATCGGAAAAGTCATGAACTGAGAAATGTCCTTCTAATATATTCAACCATCTATATGCAGTGTATGCATCTATTTGGCCATAAAAAATGGGAATGTCAAAGTTTACTTGTACCTTAAAAGGGGTTACGCCTCTAGAGTGGTTGTTGGATGCAGATGCGCCACCAGTGGGAAATCGTTGAAGGATCCAGGCGAAGTTATCCATCATCACATTCCTTTGTTTTTCAAGGGCCTCCTCGAGCAATATTTTGATAGGATCTCCTACTCCCTCTTCTTTTGTTTCGTCCCCCATGGGCATTCTTTGGGGTTTGCAAAGATGATCTTGCAAAGGTTCAACCAGATCGATCCCTAACTCCTTATACCTCGACCTCATTGGGGAAATGCAAGGAAGGATTGAGAAAGAGAAGACCACTCTGATACCACTAATCTAAATTTATGCATGAACGCAAAAAAATACACAAATAACCATGAATACAAAGATGCAATGGAAATAACACTTCATTTCATTGATATCAAAGAACTGAAATTTGTTTACAGAYGAAATAGAAATAAACTAGCTAGGGCATTGGTAGCTTATCTCTGAGAAGAGATGTGGTGGCTAAAGGCCTATAAACTCTATGTTACAATGAGGCTCAAAGGCCTATATATTATTGARAAACAATGGAAACCCTAAACATCCAAAAACCTAACCCTAGGAGATGAAATGCCAAAATATARGCCCCATCAGGGTAAATTGGTACATCAATTTCCTGGGGTCGTAACTTTGGMATATTATCTTCGTTTAATTCATATGATACATATTTAGAAAGATCTATCTGAGGAATATAACTTATGACAACAAATATCATGGTTTGTAATTAAATAATATTCACCGGAGTTTGATGGCCAAAAAACGTCATTTAGGGCCTCAAAATGGCTCTGAAAGTTTAAGACCCGAAAAACGACCAAAATAGTAAATTGTGCTACAATTAAGGAAACTGAAAAACTGAAAGAAACAATAGTGGGGGTCCAAGTGAAAAACCACCAGAGTGAAAAACCAAATGCAAGTATGGCTAGGGTGATAGTCTCGAGGGTTGTTTCAGTGATGTGTTGTAAATGCACGTCGCTTCCTTCACCAACCCTATTCAATTAACATACACGCCATCCCATCCACTATAACTTCAACCATTAATCCAAACAAATATCCATTTCTATATTCATTACATAGTGCACCACCCCAAGTTATGTCAAAACTTTTAACAACAACCATATGCTATAAAGTTACCATATATGCCTCACACATAATTCTTTAATAAAAGCGCATAAGTCTAGTAGCTAGGTCTATACACCTTATTTTGTGTCAATCACATATAACCTTAAGGATTGTATATAGTCTATTTTCACTTTTGTTTAAACTCCAATATCATCCTTTTGCATGAAATCATATATAAAATAATCAACAATGTTTAATGCATAAACATAACACTTGTAAAAAATAATCCTTTTATCCATAGTACTTCCATAAGTTGTGAGTGACCATCAAAACCAACTAGAAATAACACATTAAACCAAAAATATTATGTCTCCATGATGATTAGAACCATGACTTGAATCATCAACTGTAGAATATTGTGTTGGCACCATTATAACAACAAACAAAACTATAAGTGTGACACATCCATCATAGAGCCAATAGTCTACAAGGGGGTCCCACCTACTAGTTTATTATTGTTATTATAAATAAATAATAGAGCTTGGAAATCATTTGAGAGTAGTATTCATCGTTGCGATTTTAAGTGTCAACAGGGATGACTATTGAAAATATATTTTTTGATATAAGAGATGCAATATGGATAATTTTTGGGAAGATTCTTGTAATAAACTCTCATGAATCAAACAGATATTCAAGTATGAGGGAAGGAGTGTACTAGAAAATCACTTAAGAGAGATACATTCATATCATCAACGTTAGCTACAATGTAGCTTCATTAGGGTAGCTATTTGTATTTCATAATTTTGGTTTGCTTGCCTTTTTCTAGAGCCATTAAATAATTGCACATAGGTAGAGTGTTAAACATGGTTATTGAGTTCGGTTTTATGCCCCATAATTTCATAACCATGGACATGTTTATGTTGTTCTATAGCTAATAAATCGATACACATAGGAAAAACACTCAACATGGTGATTGAGTTAGGTTTTATGCACTAAAATTGCATAATTGTGGATTTTCCTACTTTGTTCTAGAGCCAATAAATCACCAGACACATGAAGAATAATAAAAATGGTGAATGAGTTGTGGGAAGGAATGATCTCCTACTCCTCACCATAAATTTTTCCATAGCATAAGTTTATCCCTATTTTACCACTTAATCAACTTTTCATTGGGATTGAATAACCACTTTAAGTTCCATAATTGTTAGAGTGGGATCTAGATCCTCTCCTTTGTCTCCTTTGTCACTTTCAAATAGGAATGAATCAAATATTGTATTTCCTCCTTAGAACCTAGGGTTCAATCCTCCTCACAAGTAGATGGGATCCACACTACAAATATGTCTTATACCTTTGTCCCTCCTTTGGTGGTATATGTCATGGGGTTGGGCAATATTTGTCATAGAGTAGGTCTCAAATAGAATAATTCTGGGCATGGATCTCATCTAAAACACTCTATTTGGGCATGTGCACTACTTGTAGTGGGGTTCATAGATAGTGGGTGTTGTTGTAATATGTTAACATATGTTATAACATAATTTATTAAAACAATCCATAATTACTTAAAATAATTCATAATTACATTTCACACATTTCAATTGATTCTTATCCTTTGATTCCCCTTCACCATCCCATCCAATTTTTCATATTGTCTTCATCGTTATCTATTTCTTGTTATTTTCTTATCAAACAATGTGACTTATTATCTTTTTCTTGTTCTTATCTTATCTAGTATGACACATTGATGATGGGATGACTCAAAATGTGTGGTTTTATAGGCTTGAAAGATAAAATCATATTAAATATTTATAGAGGACTTTACATGATATTGAAAAAACTTGTAACTTTGTTTGATGGGCTCTCTTCAAGTTAGGACAAGTTCATGTGTGCTATATCTAGTGGAATTGTCACAATCTAGCAAATGTGTCATACTTGGTTTCATCAAAATGCTTCATCACAATCCTTATAACACTCACTAATTGTTTCTCTCATTTGATGGAATGTTATAGGACATACAACCAAACATGTATTTGTCATATCCATGTTTTTCGAGTGAGGGAAGTTCAAGTAGAATAGAGGAAAGTGAGACACCTAGTAGATCTAACATGCAGAGATCAACTAGAGGTGAGAAGATCATAAGAAAATTCCATAGATGCATGGAATTGTTTCTTGCGAAAGCGGGGTCATGCTCTTACAGTGGTGAGAGAATAGACAACATCGAGGTACTCTTGAGGTATAACTATCTACTAAAACAATTGGTACCCAAGGATCTTTCTCAAATAAACATTGATTTTTGCGTCAATGAAAGGATATATCTCATTTCTCCATCATCATTACGTGGTTTTGAGATATTTTCCATGGATGGAATAAAGGTGCATTATGACAAAATAAGTGAATTGATGGAGTATGTGAGACCTTGTTACATATACAAATATTGGATACAACTAGTCCAATATACAAAAAATATGCAAAGATATGGTGGGGATACAAATTATATACAGTTAAAAGACAATGGCCAAAATAAAAGAGCATCTATTTATATTGATGGAAGGCCAAAAGAAGCAGGTAATATTACAGGTCTTATAAACAGTACATGACTCATGACCATAAATAAGCAACCCAATTTTGTTTTTGAGGGGCGTGAAGGAAACTGTGTATTCATATGTGCAATAAAATCAATAGTTGTAGGGGAAGAGTTGTTGATTGTTTACAATTTGAATCAAGTAGATACATACATTTCTATTATGAGGGAGGTACGTATACTATTTTACCCAACCTTTAATAAATGACTCTTATATTTTATGATTTTCATTTATTGTAATATAGATACACCGGTCAATGTTTCATAAACTATTTCTAGTCCATGAACAACACTAACATGTGTTTCAACATCTTGATCGTCAAGATTTTCCAAGACAATAAAAGAAGCATACATTGTCTTGAATATGATCCTCTAAACTAGAACTAAAAACTCATATGGAAAGACATTTAGTGATAATATCGATCCTTTCTTTGCTACCACATTAGGATCACTCCTAAAAGTTGTAAATATTTTGATGTTATGTTTTTTACAGGTAAATCAATTTGCATACATTTGATTTTCTTCAATTTTTTCTAATTCTTATATTGGCATTGCGTTGTTGGAAACAACATTGTCTCGAGGTGACAGTGGGAATGAAATATCCTTATATAAATTCATAAATTATACAAAGGAAGATCTTATTGATGAACAAACTTATTCCTCCACCAACCTAGTCCAAACAATAAGGAAGCTTGTGAGAAAATCAAACATCGAATTTGCTTCCTTGATTCAGATTCAGCTTCAGACACAGGAGATAAAGGAAAGAATTAAAGCCTTAATGGAAAAAATTAAACGCTATGGGGTAATCAAGATATTTATTTATCCCATTTATTTATTTTGGATTTTAATTTTTATACTCTTGCATGTCCTTTATAAAAAAACTCTTTATTTTTACAAGAGTTTTTGCAGGATTTTGATACCCAAGATGTTCCTATGGAGGTCGGTATTGGTACCAGCATCGTTTATACACCGAAACAACATCATACCATCATGCAAGTCACTTATAATGGTACACCCTCTAGGTTTGATGTTGGTACTACACTCGACCCTGATGAGCACATGGCAAAATGTGCACGGGATGATGTGGATGCAAAGCATGGATTTGCACATTTTGAAGCATGATTTCCTAGATATCTCCATGTCACTAGCATGGGAACATTATTGGTTACATTTTTGGTAAATGATGAGCTCATCCCTACGGAAATAGAAAATCTTCCAGGTATTTAAGATGTGCTTTATTTATTATGTACAATATAATTGAAATTTACATATAATGTGTGATTATTTTAAACTAATGATAATATGTTTTTGTAGGAAAAGACACATTTTATAAGTGCATGAATGAATTGAACTTGGATATATTTGGGCCCACCATATGCACAAGATGTAATTCCCAAAGTGCAAATTTAAAATATGAACTCATTAACAAGTTGGTTGGCATGTTCGGTGAGGGCTCCTTCATCAAATTTGGAGTCCTCAAAAGCCGACACATATTTAGAACATCTGTGGGACCAATATAGGGTTCATATACAAATGAACCCTAAGTATGAGCATATTCTAATGATTCCTGAGAGGTAGTGGAAGTCCCTACATGAAGATGCAAAGGAGAAGATGCTATGAAAAGAAGGAAAGACACCACCAAGCTCAGGAAGGCATGTGACACTTATAATAATGTAATTATGATTCTTTATCAACATTGCAACATCTAATTATGTATTTGAAACTTTTCAATATAGGATCCCAGACACATCCAAAGCCACCAAGGCTAGAATAGAAAACCATGGTCAGCACAAACTTGGTTCGGGTGGTTACTCAAAACTAGTCATACAAAGTGTAAGTATAAATAAATCAATTGCATCCAAATAATATATTGTTAACAATTTTAATTTAATTGCACAGAAGAATAAAAATTCATGTTCTTATGAAAATATGCATGGATTGGATTTCAAATAAGCTCAAACACATGAATACCTCAATCTTTCTTTCAAGTCGTGGTTGAACGTAGAAAAATATTGGGGGAAACACAACCTTCCGACACACGTGTAAATAAAATCAACGAACATTATTTACAATTCATTACTTGTAAATTCTATTTTTAGACACAAAGTAATGTGTTTGTTTGTTTTAAATAGGAAACAAATGAAGAAACAAGTGTCCCCACTAGAAGAACACATTCTAGTGATGGTAGAGTGCCATACAATGAAGGTGGTCTGGAGCTCAGTACTGGAGGTATTTTACGTTCTATAAAAATGTAGTATGGATTACAATTAGAATTATTTAATTTCAAATGGTTTATTAATTATAACCTTACATGTTTCAACTCCAAAGAATATAGAGGATGAGGCTAGCTAAGAAGAGGAACATATGGCCACATCTTAAACTACTTTGCTTGCCTCCGCTAGTCAAGCACGTAAAGAACGCCCTAATGATAATTTTATTAATGAAATACTTGTAATAAAAAAAACAAAAAAATAAATTTAACATTTCTCTCTTATTGCAGTTGATGATTTTTGCCCCCCTTGTAGCAACCTTGACATCGTGAGTACATGACTAGGTCGTCAATAAGACATGCAGAGGCTAGAACGACTAAAGGGAAACTAAGGAACTAATGACCTACTTTCTGAATTCATTTCAAATAGAAAGAAACCAAAAAATAAATGATTGTAATTATAAACATCATGTACCATATTGTGAAAACATATTTTGATGATAAAATTTATTGAGATGAAGTATTTTGTGTCTAAATGAATGATTTCTATATGTTTCTTTAAGCACAAAACCACTTATGCTTCTTTATGATTTTTTTGTTTTTCTTGTGTCTATGCATGAATCTTAATGTTTTGATTTCAACTATTTTATATTATATAGTTTGGGTACTGAGGAATTGAGAGTGATGTGAGGGGGGGAAATGGCCATAAGATCTTCCAAATTCACGTGGTTGGCCATTTTCAATAGAGAATAAATTAGGATTTGGATAATATTGGAGCAAACCTCCCTCAATACAACATAGAAACAACAAATTCAATGTTGACTTTGTTGATGCTCTGTCAAATCAAGGGAGGTTTGATCCAATATTAGACTACTCCAATAAATTATTCTTGAAACCAAGAGGAGATCATTTAGGTATTCATGCACTCTAGTATTTTTAATTATTGTTTAGTTATAAAAATGTTTGTGAATTTATTTTATTATTATTTTTATTCTTTAAGTGTTGGTTAAATTATTAGAACAATTGTTGGAGGAGATCTATTGGAGCAATGTTAAACAAATATCATACGTGGACAACCATCAAATATCCATATATTTGAGTTGTTATTTCATTTCTAATTGCAATTGATTTGTATGATTGACATGATGATTTATATTGTGATTTTGGTTCTTCCCACTCACCTAGATGGAAAAGTGATATCTTATCCTCAAGCTCTTGCTCCTCAAAGGTGGTAGAATTCCCATTCTCTTTGTCTACTATGGGTCCCACATCCTAATTTGAACTTAAGTGATGGGATGATAAGGTCATTGAGTTATATCTATTTAGGTGTAATGATTGTGCTTCAATTTTTCTACGTTTTGTATAGTGATTATGCTAAGATGTCTTAATGTTGATAATTTTATGGCATGCTTCATTTATGATTACTCATGACTATGATGATTAATTAAGGTTGTTGTGGATAGTTTTTAAAACAACATGATAATGTTAGTGTGCAAGCAAATGTGCCAATACCTATTTTAAAGTTACATTGCAATGCTTAAAGTATTCAAGGTATAACCTATTTCAACACTTACACTTAATGGAGGATAAAGTGTATGACCTTGAGTATGAGCCTCAAATCAAAGTTAGAAAAACATGGTAATCATGCTAACTATAGATGTGGAAATTATATACTTGGAAATTTTTGCAATTATGCATTGAGTCTTTTTCATATTTTCATATGGAGTGTTTGACGTGATGGCCTCAATGTAAACCTTCTCATATTGTTCTTGTATTTTCTTCATTTTCTACTAGATTTAATGCTTAGGTACTATAGGGATATATTTGTGCCTCTATAATTTCATCCATGAGCTCTGAAAATTTATTCATACCTTGTTAATCCCTAAATAGTGGCACATTACCCCTTAATTGGGGAATATTACATTAGTATTGTTATTTTATTTATTTTGGCTTGGGTCCATTAGTTGTAATCGTACCTCATAGTCTCCTATATATACCAAGAATATATTTTTCACTTGGAATCATATTGTATTTGTAAATTTATGTGGTGTATAAGGAGTTTGCCCCATCAAAGAGGATTATTATCTGAAATTATCTCTTTTTCAAGGCATCGAGTACTTATTTTGAGGTTTTTATGCTATTTTGATATTTGGTTCTTAACATTTGGTATGAGAGCTCAAGTTCTTGAGGTTTCATTGTTTAATTTGAGACACCTTGGAATTTTTACTATAAATGTGTTTCTACAATGTTTTGGAAGGAAATATTTGGCGGATATTTAGTAGACGGATCAAGATAATTGGGGTTCAAATTTCATCTCCTGAGGCATTATAATTTCAGAGATATAGCCTATGTATGATAGGGTTCTAGAATCATCCTGAATTTAGTCATCGAGTAATTTTGGCTATAAAAACTTTTATGTGATGTTTCATACCCTGACACTCATAATAGATTCATAGAAATTATCAAGGTATCTGTGATAAAAATTTCAGCGTTTAGGTCATCCTACTTTTGTAGATACACACTGTGTAAGATAGGGTATCTGACTAGTCATATTAACTAGTCTCAAACAGGTGTTCCAGGTAACACAATGATATCTTCTTCAGTAAGTATCCAAATTATGTGAGACTAGTTGCATTGGACAGTGGACAATTTGTATTATTTCTAGTGCAAGTTTCATAATCAAATATTAGATATTGTGCTCTTGGCACACTTTACAAGTACGCTCTCATGGAAGGGGAAAAAATCAACAAGGTGTGGGGGAGTTACCATAACTTCCACTTGGCACATCCAATTTTGATCATACCCGTGGAATTGTAGAGAAGACTTATTAGAGAACTACAAAATGAAATTTTCAGACCCAGAAGGACCAAAATTTTGGAGATACAACAAAATAAATATTGTCTATCATAAACACCTCGAAATCAAGGTTTAAAAGTGATACTTGGCCAACATGCCACCAAAAAGGGAACTTCTACACCAAATAAGCATTCAGATAGTCCTACTTGGAATCTTTATGAAGGTGAATAAATGCATATGGACATAAATGATTTACAAAATAATATAGTAACAAAATATGAAATACAAGGGATGATGGATTCAACTGAAGCTAATTTGGAGGCAATAATGGATACTAAGATAGATGGTTTAAAAATGGATATCATGGAAGGATTGAAAAATTTCCTAATAGAGAGGCCACCTAAAAGTGAAAATCTATCCCATGAAATTCATGATGAGGACACAAGGAACATGAATCAAGACTGGAGAAACTCCAAATTTAGGTTGAAGACCAACTACTTTTCTAAGATCAATATGAGCAAGTTTGAGGGCAAGGATCCAATCACATGGATACTGCGCATGGAGCAGATCTTTAATCTACATGATGTGCCACACACACAAAAGGTATGAATTGCTTCTTTATATTTAGAACCCAACCAATTTATGTGGTATCAATGCATTTTTGTCACAAATCACTTGTCACTTGTAGAATTTTCATGGAAGAATCGATAGCACACTATGAGGATAAAAAGATAAATACCTTATTTATCCAATTGACAAATCTCAAGCAAAAGGGTTCAGTTGTAGAGCACATTGAGAACTTCCAAAGATTGAATATAAAGGTAATGAATATTCCATATGAGCACATGATTGATGTATTCATAGGAAATTTAAAGGATAACATTCAACATGAGGTTTTCCTTTGGGAACCCAAATCATTGGAGAATGCATTCAGGGTGGTGAGAAATGTTGAAAGTAAAAATATGGCTATGGATACTAGAATGACCACTCCTAACATATATCAAGAGAATAACTTTATTTCTTCTAAAACATCTCAACCTGCATGGTTGACACCTCAATAATTGGAGGAAAGAAAAGAAAAAATTTTAATCTTTAATTGTGACAACACGTACAGTAAGGGACATAAGTGTGGTGAGAAGAAATTATTCTACACGGATTATGAAGAGGAAGAAGAACAAGAACAAGAACCATCTGAAGATGAAAATGTAGAATAGATTTATTTTGAAGAGTTGACTCCCACGATATCATGTAATGCATTGGATGGAATTAGAACTCCTCAAACCCTTAAGGTCAAAGGATATATCAAAAATAAAAAGGTAATAGTCCTAATTGATTTCTATAGTACTCATAATTACATTCACTATAAATTATCCAAAGCTCTCAATTACTTTATATATACAGTGCTAGAGTTTCAAGTAATGATTTCAAATGGAGGAACTATCAATTTCTCAGGAAGATTCCATAAGTTCAATCTTACTATGGGGGAATATGTAATGAATAGTCCAGTGATTTCTATACCCATGGATGGTGTTGATGTTGTACTAGGAGTCTAATGGTTACAATCATTGGGAACACTGGATTTTAATTTTAAAGAACTTTTCATAACATTTTCATTGGAAGGAAAGGAAATTGAGTTAAGGGGTTTCAAAGGGAAACCCAGTAAGGTGATAATATCTAATGGAATGAAACAACTATTGAGAAAGGGGCATCGGGGTGTAATTGTACAACTATGCTAACTAGATGTTCAAACATCTAAGCCATCTATTCCCCTATATCTCCAAGGGATCATTGATAAGCATTCCAAAGTATTTGAAGATATTGCCAGAGGTATTCCACCAATTGAAATCATGATCATGCTATTGACCTATTTCTTGGGATTGTTCCTCCTAAAATCAGGCCTTACAGATACCCTTATGCCCAGAAGAGTGAAATTGATCGTATGGTTGAAGAAATGTTAGAGATTGGCATTATTAGACCTAGCCAAATTTATTACTCTGCACCGGTGGTAATGGTGCTCAAGAAAGAGGGTTCATGGCATATGTGTTCCGATTATATAGAGCTCTACAATATCACTATTAAAGATAAGTTTCCCATTCCTCTCATTGATGAATTTTAGATGAACTACATGGAGCAATCTACTTCACAAAGTCATATCTCCATTCAGAGTATCATTAGATTATAATGAAGGAAGCAAATAACCCAAAAGCAACATTCTAAACTCATGAAGACCATTATCAATTTTTGGTCATGCCTTTTGGCCTTATGAATGCACCTTCCACATTCCAAGGGTTGATGAATTCCATTTTCAAGCCCTTCCTTTGAAAATTTGTGTTATTATGTTTTGATGATATAATAGTCTATAGAAATTCTTGGGAGGATCATGTTCGACATGTTGACAAGGTGATACAACTACTAAAGGAGAAACAACTATATGCCAAACCATCTAAATATTTCTTTGGGGTGAAGGAGGTAGAGTATTTTGGTCATATTGTATCTCATGAAGGTGTCAAGGTAGACCCTAACAATATTAAGGCCATGATGGAATGGCCAATTCCCAAAACATTGAAGGATATTAGAGTATTTTTGGTTTTGACAGTTTACTACCGCAATTTTGTTCGAAACTATGGAAGAATAACAACACCTTTAATGAAATTAACTAAAAAGGATGGATTTTCATGGACTCTAGAGGAAACTCAATATTTTAAAAAACTTAAAGAGGGGATGTCCAAAGCTCATCTCTTGACCATGCGAAAGTTCACAAAAACCTTTATTTTGGAATGATATTCCTCAAGAAATGGCATTGGTGTTGTTATAATCCAATAAGGAAGGCCCCTTGCTTTTGAAATTCATACACTCAAGGGAAAGGACTTACACAAACAAATTTATGATAAGGAAATGATTAAAATATTGCATGCATTGAAACAATGGTTCCCTTACCTAATAGGTAGGCACTTCAAGGTCAAAATATATCATGATAGTCTTAAATACTTCTTGGAACAAAGAATATCTTCAGAAGAATGACAAAAATGGGTGACCAAGATGTTGGGTTATGATTTTGAAATTATCTACAAAAAATGGAAGAAAAATGTTGTGGCAAATTCACTCTCAAGAAAGGATGAAGATGTTGAGGCCTTTCTTTGTGTTATCTCGATCATCCAACCCAATTGGATAATAGAAGTGAGGTATGAATGGAAGAATTACGAAAATTTGTGGACTATCATTCAAAGGTTGCAACAAGATTCTAGTGCATCTGATACATTTACATGGAAAAATGACTCACTATGGTACAAATATCTCTTATATTTATGTAAGAACTCCCAAATCAAACAAAAGGTACTCTTGGAATTGCACAACTCTCTGGTAGGAGGGCACTCAATATTTTTGAAAACCTACCATAGGGTCAAGAAGGAAATTCTTTGGGATGGCCTTAAAATTGATGTTCAAAGGTTTGTGGCAGAATGTTTGGTTTTCCAACAAAATAAGGTGGAAACAATTAAGACCCCGAGTATTTTACATTCATTATTCATCCCAAGTTAACGTTGGGAGGAGGTTTCCATGGATTTCATCACAGAGTTACTGAAGTCTGAAGGAAAGAGTGTCATCATGGTGATTGTTGATAGACTAACCAAGTACACACACTTTTGTGCACTCTCTCATCCTTTCAAATCCAGTACAGTTTCCACTGCATTCATGGGGACAGTTCAAAAGCTACACAGAAGCCCAATAATTGTTGTAAGTGATAGAGATCTCATCTTCACTAGACATTTTTGGACAAAATTATTTTCTCATTTGGGTACTCGATTGGCTCATGGATCATCTTATCATCCTCAATATGTTGGAAAAACAGAGATAGTGAACAAATGTTTTGAAGGCTACCTTCGTTGCTTTGTCTCTGATAAACAAACACAATGGTTCAAGTGGTTACCCTTGGCAAAATGGTGGTATAACACTTCCTTTCATAATGAAGCAAAAATGACACTATTTATGGCACTCTATGGATATCACACACCTTCCATCACTTCTTCTCTAAAATAAAAATCTAAGGTTCAAGCAGTGGAAGATCACATCGATCATCAACAACAAGTTATCCAACTCTTAAAGGACTACCTGACCATGCAACATAATCACATGAAACAATAAGCAGATCAACATCATAGTGAAAGAATTTTTGAAGTAAGGGATTGTGTATTTTTAAGACTACAACCATACAAACAGATGTCCCTCAAGCAAGCTAATAAGGATAATAAATTATCACCAAAGTATTATGGCCCTTATAAGGTGTTGCAAAACATTGGTACTATGGAATACAAATTGGAGTTTCCTACATCTTTGTGAGTACACATAGTTTTCCATGTCTCATTCTTAAAGAAGCTTATAGGTGACAAGATCCTAGTTCAAACTATATTGCTGAAAATTGATGAGGAAGGAAAAATCATATTGGAGCCTAAAGTTATCACTAACACAAGAATTCACTAGCTAAGGAATAGATCCATTGCAGAGTATCTCATTAAGTGGAGGAAACTACATGCTGAAGATTCCACTTGGGAAGATGAGCATTTTATACAGAAGCATCCAGAATTACTCAAGTGTTGTGTACAACACTTGTCTAAAGGGGAGAGGCATGTTAATCCATAAATAGTGGCACATTTCCCCTTAGTTATTTTATGTCATCTTGGGCCCATTAGTTGTAATTGTACCTCCTAGTCTCCTATATATACCAAGGAGACCTTTTCATTTGGAATCATTTTGTATTTGTAAATTTGTGTGGTGTATAAGGAGGTTTCCCTCTCAAAGAGGCTTATTATCTGAAATTGTCTCTTTGTCAAGGCGTCCAGTACTTACTCTGATATTTTTTTATGCTATTTTGATATTTGGTTCTTAACATACCTACTATAAATTATCTACACTTCGGATTTATAAATCACATGCTTAATGATCAATCCTTCTCTTTTCGTGTGATATACTTCCTCTGTGGCTTATAGTCTTGCAAGTTATTTCTTTTTCTCCTATTTACATATTTCCTCTGAGTTTTTGATGGACTCTACCAACCCTTTCCCTTCCTTTACAATATGTTGTAGTCTTCTTGTTACCTTCATTTTCACAGTGGTTTCTTTCTATGTGATTTATAAGGCCTCGGGTAGGTGTGGGAGAACATCCTCAAAACATGTGAATAGCTATTATCCGACCTCCCTTGTGTAGCATCCCTCTCTACTAAGCACACTATTATTGACTTATTCTTTGAGGACACTTTCTTGCAAGTGATCCGAGTATGGTACTTTGTGATTTCATTCACATTATGGGTTATATATGATGATGTTGAGGTGTTATGGCTTATTGATTTTATTGATGTATATATATTGACAGATTCTTTTGAAAAGTCATCCTAAGTGTGTAGGACACATGACAGGTTAAGGATGTTGATGGAATCGATGGTTTCCCTTGGATTTTGGATTGAGTCAGGGCGTGGATTGTATCTATTGAGTATTTCATTTCGTGCACATATTTTGTATGATTGATTATATTATGATTTATGTATATGGAATTATTGACAATGTTTTTGTTAGTGGATGTAGGCTTGACGATGCTTGCTAATTTGACTCACATAAGTGGAAGAGGGGCCATGCACAGAAACCAGACATTTGAGGGAGAGGTGGGATAACATCCTTATCACATCCTACTAGCACTCCCACCATGGTCTCAACTATAGGTTAAAGATTACTTAGTTTTAAAGTTCCACGATGCTATGAAGGTGGACTGAGATAGTCGTTCACAAACATTTCTAAGGAGTGCACAATAAGGCAAATTCCTTATTCTTTAGAAGCGCTTAGTCTCTCACAAGGTCGACCAAGTGGATTGTTGACTCCAAGGGTCAGACAACTTCAAAAACAATTCTAAGGCGATTGGCACCCTTGGAGCATGGAGGTTCATCTTGAAGGGCATGTCACATACTTAAACTTGAGTCAATGAATCTAGATGGCCTAGAAAACATTGAAATATTTAGACATTGTTGGATTAACTAATAAATTAAAAAATAGACTTTTAGTTGAAAATCCTAATAAGAGTCTAAGCCTAAGCTTAATATTTGGCCTAAGTCTAAGTTTAAATTGGGGACTAATTAAAATATTAAATTTGGGATAAATATCATTCTAAGAAAAGGTGGGAAAAATATAAAGATTGAATAAAATTCACAAGTGTGCATGAATTTAATAAAAAGGAAATTTTAAATAGTAATGAATAATAACTTGAGAGGTTGGGTGTATATAGAATAGAATATAGAGTCGAACTACACTAGTCTAACTAGAAGAAGACTCCTAAATAAACTCTAACTAATATCTAGTTAGGAGGCACTCCTTAAATGAGAATCTGGGGAACAAAGGTGTTGGTTGTGGAGCCTGATTATCTTCTTGATTCAGAGGTTCTTGCTTTCAGCCATGTTTATACCCCATGAAGTATTTACACCCCAGAAGTATGTACACTCTTCCATGCGGGGGAGTGCAGAGGGGGGGTACCCCCTCTGCGGGGTCCGGGGGGCC
>JZKD02S1681258.1:75209-86605 GCA_000966675.3 Picea glauca
TCTGTTTAGCAGGTATGCTCTGCATCAACTCGTTCTCTCATTCTGCTCTTCTTCAACTTGTTCTGTTATTCTACTCTGCGTTTCATCTCACACTACACATATGCTCCATCTCCTCTTGCGCATACTCTTCTTTTATTTTTCTTACGGTTTCATTCTTTTCTCATCCAGAATAGCCCCAAACATAGTCTGTCTCATCTTCTTTTATACACACGAACACGATGGTTCAACTTCCCAAATCCTTAGGCAAAAAGACGACAACTATCTAAGAAACTGAAACACCAACTGAAACGCTAACTAATTTGAAATCATGAGTCCGTTTTGCTAACAGACTCGTAACTGGGGAGTTAACTCTGAGAGATAACAGTAACCCTCCAATGAACATTTGATCTGATGGTTCAGATCATTCCACGATTTCGCATATCACGATTTTGACATTCCTGATGTTCATTGTTCTTGTCACTTCCAAATCCCGATCTCCAAAGTTCCAATGTAGAACTTTTTTTGCCCTAGCTCCTTTCCCAATATGACTATGGTCATAACCAAGCGCCTATGTAAAAAGTGCTTTCGTGATTTTTCGTTTCGTGATTTTCGACACTATGCTCCGTTGACCCCAAGTCAACAAAATTTCAATCACTTGCCACATGTCCTGTAATTCGATGGTCCAGATGCGATTGATTCAATGGTTATGATTGAATTGCAATTTCGCGATTTCGGCCTCCTTCTTGCATTGGGTTCTTTGCCTCTCCATGCCGCGATTTGCGAGACTTCGATATGGAGTTAGATCAACGATCCAAATCTGATCTCTATTCAACAGCTGCGATTAAATTGCGATTTCGCGTATCATGATTTCGACATCCTTGATGTCTAGTGTTTTTGTCACTTCAAAGTCCCGATCCCCGATACTCCATGAAGAGGTCAGATCAACGATCCATATCACTTTTTGATCTGATGGTTCATATTCAATCGAGATTTTACACATCGTGATTTTGTCACTCTTGGAATTCAGTACTTTTATCACTTACAAATCCTGATCCACTAAACCCTGAAATGGACTTGAATCAATGGTCCAGATTCAATCTTGATTCAATGGCTGCGATTAAATAGCGAATTCACATATCGTGAAATTGGGGTTCCTATTGCATTGTTTCTTTGATATATCCAAAATGAAATCCTTGAAACTCCAACATGGAGTTATATTAACGGTCCAGATTTGATCTTTAATTAATGGCTGCGATTAAATCACGAATTCGCATATCGCGAAATCGGGATTCCTGTTGCATTGTTTATCTGACATCTCCAACACGTGATCCTCGAAACTCCGACATGGACTGGAATCAACGATCCATATTCAACCTTGAACTGACGGCTCACATTACATCGTGATTTCGCATATCGCGATATTGGGATTCCTGATGTTAATTAACTTTGACATCTCCAATTCTCGATCCTCGAAACTCCGACATTGACTAGAATTAACGGTCCAGATCAAAGCTTGATTTGACTGCTCAGATTTCATCACATTTTTTCATATCACGATTACGCCCACTTCTCCTTGAACTTTAAAGACCGTGTAGGTTCTCCTTGATCCAATGGTGGTCGAACCCTGTGCTCGGATCTAATGCCTGATATCCATCCTCCTCTTCAGTGTGCTCTTCTTGTCTATATTCAAATATGATGGCCCTCGTTCTGTTGGGAATTTTGGATGGGATCCAATGATCACAAATGCTTCACATCATTCGATCACTGTTTCGTTGCCTTCGATCATTCGATCTTACTGAACTTATCTTCTGTTTTCCTGTCGATTACAAACTCCCTGTACTCTTGCCATCTTCACTGTTGTACTTGCCATCAATGACAAGCATTCACTGTCTGTTAAATATTCGCCAACATACACCAAGTTGAAGGATGTGAAGTTCAATACACAAGTGAGAGGTGTCCTAAAGACCATGTGCGAAGTTATGAGGAATTCTAGAGAAGCATCCCTAAAGAAAAACAGGTACATAAGTTCATTATCACCTTAGATACTACACCTATCAACTGGTATCTTCAAGAAGAATTGTGCTTCATCACTATAGATTGGTATGGAACGACCTGGAACTTTATAACTATGTTCCTATTTGAAATCCAATACCCTACAGTAGATCAAGCTTTACAAATTGTAAGACAGAAGGTATTTGGGGAGGCACCTAAGCCCACTTTTGAACAAAAAGAAGATGAATGGACTGCGCCACTTCAACGGTTATAGGGTTGCTATAATATTAATGTTGATGAAGATGATGACCCTAGGGATGTAAATATTACAGAAATTGAAGGACAAAGAGACATAGAAGGGCCAGGGATTGGATTACCTTTTGTTGGGAAACCTATTAAACTTAAGAAAGTTAACATTGGAAAAGAGAAAGCACCTAAATTGGCTAATGTTGGTGACTATTGGGATGATGCTACTATTAGAAAAACCACATAACTACTTCATGAGTATCAGGACGTGCTTCCAACCAAGTTCACAAACATGGAGGGAATTAAAGGGCCTATGGGAGAAATGAAGATCCCTTTGAGAGAAGATGAAAGAACTATCAAGCAGAGACCCTACAAAATGAACCCGAAATACAAGCAGAAATTTAAGATTGAATTGGATAGAATGTTGGAAGTAGGAATCATAGAACCTGTTGAAGAATCTGAATGGATCGGCCCTATGGTGGTCTAGGATAAGAATTTAGGAGAAATCAAAATCTGTGTAGATCTAAGGAAATTGAATGATGCCTATCTACATGATCCATTTCCTACACCTTTTATTGATGAGGTTCTAGATAATGTAGGAGGACAGGAGGTCTACTCATTTACAAATGGATTTTCATGCTATCACCAGATCAGAATTGCTAAAGAAGACAGACATAAGACTACATTTGCAATAGAATGGGGTTCTTTTCAATACATTGTGATGCCTTTTGGCTTGAAGAATGCACCAACCATCTTTTTCAGGGTGGCAGTCGAAGCATTTAAGGACTTTTTACACAAGTTCTTGGAAGCATATTTTGATGACTGGACCATTTTTCGTCTACTGAAAGATCATATTGAATGTCTGAGATTAATGTTAGATAAGTGCAGGCAATGTCATATTGCCCTGAATTTGACAAAGTGCATTTTCTTTTCAGCCTTTGGAGTGTTTCTAGTAGGGATGATTTTAGGGGCTAAATTTCGCTCATGGGCTATTTTTCCATGGTTTTCCCCCCAAAAAAATTCGCTATTCTAAAAATGATTCGCCCAACTTCTATAGGATAAAATTATTTTACCTTAAAAATCGCCAAAATTTTATACAAACTATATAAAATCCTTAGAAATTTGAATTTTTTTATAAAAATATCGCCGAACATTTATAGTTGGCATATGAAGGATTAGTAAGATTCGCCAAGGTTTCTACATTTTAAAATAAATTTCCATCCTTAAAATCATCCTTGGTTTCTAGGGAACATTGTGTGTAAGTAGGGGTTGTTGGTAGATCCATCCAAGATTGATATCATTGTTGATCTACCTCCTCCCGCTTCTGTTAGACAGCTGCGCACTACACTAGGACACACTGGATACTATAGGAAGTTTATTAATGGTTATGCATAGATAACAACACCCATGGAGAAGGTATTAAAGAAGGACGGTAAGTTTCAATGGATAGAAGAATGCCAGTAGAGCTTCGACACACTAAAGAAGAAAATGGTCACTGCGTCTATTTTGGTTTTTCCATATTGGAGCAAGGAATTCAATGTTTATGTCGATGCTTAGTCCATTGCATTAGGAGTAGTTTTTCCATAGCCGGGTATAGGAGACATTGACCACCCTATACACTTTGATAGTTGGAATCTTTCTACAGCTGAAAGGAATTATACTACGATTGAAAGAGAAGGCTTGGCTATGGTATATGCATTGTAGAAGCTTAGGCATTATTTGATGGGAGGACATTTTAAGATGTTCACTCATCATTTTGCATTGAAGTACTTAATCAAAAAGCTAGTGTTGGGGGGAATAATATGCAGATGGCTACTACTATTCCAGGACTATGACTTTGAGATTGTGGTCAAGCCAAGAAAAATGAATAAGGGACCTGACCACTTCTCCAGGTTAGAACATGGAGAGGAACCTAACAGTTTGGATGATACACTACCAGATGCATAGTTGTTGGCCATCAGAAAAGTCAATGATCACTTCGCCGAGATAGTTCAGTTTTTGTCCACAAGAATGGCACCTCACAAGTATACAGTTACTCAAAAAAAATAGTTGGTAGTCCGCGTTGTTGACTTTGAACTTATAGTTGGACAGTTATATAATATGGGACCAGAAATACCATTGATTCTCATAGAAGCACATGAAGGCATCGCAGGAGGAAATTATGCAAGGAAAGAAACAACACAGAAGGTTCTCAAAGATGGTCTATGGTGGCCTACTTTACATAAGGATTCCAAGGAATACTACAGAGCCTGAAATGTATGTCAAAGAGTAGGGAGGCCTTCTAGATGAGATAAGATGCCTTTGGAACCACAATTAACCTTACAAGAATTTGAAAAATGGGCTATTGACTTTGTGGGACCTATAAACCCACCAGGAAAGCACACGAGAGCTCAATACATCATCACTGTTATAGAATATTTGACCAGATGGGTAGAAGCAAGAGTAGTTAAGGACTGTAGTGCATCCACAGCTGCGTAGTTCATCTTTGAGGATATTATAACTAGATTTGGATGTCCAAATATCCTTATGAGTGATCAAGGTACACATTTCATCAACAAAACTATTGAAGCCTTTACTCAGGAATTTGAGGTTCACCATTAGAAGAGCACTCCATACCACCCATAGGAAAATGGTACAGTCAAAGATTTCAATAATATATTTGAGACATCATTGACCAAGTTTTGCAGCATTAACAGAGATGATTGGGATCTGAGAATTCCAGTATTATTAAGGGATTATCGAACTACTTGCAAAAATTTAACAACGTAGACCCTATTTAAGTTAGTTTATGGCTTGGAAGCAATGGTACCTATGGAATACTTGGTTCCTAGCTTAAGAATCACAACATTTACAGGAATGGATGACAATCGTGCTATCCAAGAGAGGCTCACACAGTTGTTGGAACTAGAGGAAGATAGGTTCATTGTTGGATTTCATTAGCAGGTACAAAAGGAGCAAGAAAAGGCTTACCATGACAGATATATCAAGAGAAAATAATTCAAAAAAAGAGATTTGGTACTGGTATATGACAGTAAGTTCATGAAGCATATAGGGAAGTTCAGGACACATTGGCTAGGACCATTCAAATTTTTCTGTCTTACAAAGGGTGGAGTTGCACAATTGAATACCCTTAATGGAGAATGGAAAGATGGTTTGGTAAATGGGAGACGATTGAAAGTATATTATGAAAACTAGCTTCCTCGCAACTCTTAGTGAAATCACAGGAACAAGGGTATAGGTACCAAGTGTGATTGAAATTAGCTACCAGACATAAAAAAGATAGTCTGCACAAGAGGGGGAGGGACAGAGCAAAAAGCACAGGCTGCTCCCGTAGTCTGCAGTCAAAGTGATACATAAGGTTCAGTATTGCAGTGACTCAGGATGACTCACATGTGAGTGTTGGGGGCCTATTGGCCCTTGGTTATGTATTAAGGAAGAAAGCAAAGATTAAGGAAGAAGAAAGAAGAAGTACAAACTACATGGAGGGCACATAAGCTGAGGAGGGGTCGAAGTGGTTAAAGAAGCATAAAAGAAGGAATGAAGTAAGGAAAATAAAGTCATTGAAAGAGAAGGTTAAGGAAGATAAAGTAGCATCGTGGACAACTCAACAAGTAGGAAAATACACCAATGGATGCTTTGGAAAACCTCATAGAAAAGAAGGAAAAGCAAGCTGACAAAGACCTTAAAATGTGGGTCATGTGGAACTAGGGTTTTGGTACCTAGGGTTTTTGACACCTAGGAGTCGGCCTAAGGTTTCCTAAGAGTCATGTAATGTATAAATAAAGGTCTAGCATAATTGAGAAGTTTGGTCATTGGATAATATGGTTGTTGATGTTCTGAGATAGAGAAGTCTTTTTACTGTAAGAGAATTATGTATTCTTGATCTTCAGCTGGGTGCGAAGATCAACCCTGTAGTTGTGTGCGTAGGGAGGGGGAAGAAAGAGAAAGAGAGAGATATATCTGCAGTGAAGTGTGTAGATAGAATTGTTTGTTTTCATCTAATATATCAAGAAACAAAGTTCTATTTACATAGTCCTAGGGAGAGGGTGAACCACGTAAATATTGTTGTTCTTTGTGGTTGATGTTGTGTTATTTGATATTTGTTATACTGTTATGCATTGTGATTATTCCTATTAGAGATAGAAGGTATAATCTGACCTCACAAAGCTAAGTGTAAGACTGTTAAGGAATATTTGTGTTATATTGCATTCTTGTTCTATATTCACTTTCATTTCCTCTGGTTGTAGACACATGTGTCCTGCAACCCCCCTATTGCTACTTCGAGTGAGACTTCATCTGTTTCACAAGTGTTGTGAAAGGGCCAGTAGTTAGGGTTTGTTGGTGCGTTGTTAGAGTTGTACCCTCGGTCTTCCCCTGTGCCAACAGGTTTACCCATGATTAGGCCTTATTGTAAGGGATTGTAAAAGTATAAATAAGTAAGAATGTATGGTAGAAGTAGAAGATTTTTTAGTAGTTTATGGAGCTAAGGGAAAGTATCTTGAATGTATTTGTGCCATGGAATGTATGTGAGTAAGGATTTCTGGTTGATAGAGAATTGGCTTTGTGCCTTGACCTAGTTTTGGAAGGAGGATCTAGTGCTCAATGCACATATCTCTTGTCCTATGCGAAGCTTGGCTCTGTGGCTTAATGCACATGAGTTAATGAATGTAAAATTCAGATGAATAATAAGGTGAAGTGGTTGGTGGACATAGCCCCACACTGGGGTGAACCACGTATATCATCTTTCTTTGGTTTTCTTTGTGTTTTGTTTTTTATGTTATGAACCTGCTCATTGCTTTGATTATTATGCATGATAGATAGATTTGTTATTGCTTACGTGATTTACCTGTGTTAAGGATAAATGAATGTTAGATCTAACTCAGTGCTAAGTGCTCAAGATATATATTATTTATTGTTACTGTTCTAATCTATTCTTGGGTATGTTCTACAATGTTAATAAGAATAGGAAACCAATGCATGTCATCTTCTAAGTGTTAATAGAATACCTTGCAAAGTGTTATTGTCAAAGATTTATGTCCCAGCTTGGTTACAGACACCTGCATCCTTTAACCCCCCTTGCTTCTACCTCAAGTGAGACTTCTCCTGCTTCGCATGTGTTGCCAAAAGGGTTGGTAGTTGGGGTTTTGTTGGTGCACTGTTAAGTGTTGAACCTTGGGTCTTCCCCTGTGCCAACAAATGGTTTTGTTGTCGGTACCTGAAACTGTGATTGCTGGGAACTAAAGTAAAGAAAAGAGAAGCTATGTGCATAGATTTTTTGTTGAAGTGTGTAGTACTCTAATTGACTTGCAAAGCTCTGTGCTAAGAAAGAAACTCAATCTGAAGAAGAGAGGTAAAGATTTGTGCCTTGACAAGAGAAATATAAGTGAAATTTTTTGTTTCAAAAGCATGAATTTGAGTACATTTAATAGGTTATGTCCTAGTCTGAAGGATAGGGAACAGTTGAAAGAAATAGATGATTTGAGTAAATTTAATGGAAATGAAGAAAGATATGTTATTCCTATGCATAGAAAGAGTTTTTGGACTAACAAGTGGATGCAGGAACCTAGAAGAATTTTTTGCAGATTGCAGGTCCAACACTGTTATCCTAGTGCGCAGTACAGAAGAGATTGGGGAACATTTAAAAGAAAGAGAGGATTGACATTTTGTTGTAATTGTAGAAGACCGGGACATCTTGCTAAGGAATTCCCTGGTATAGGTCCGATTTGTCTTTGTTGTAAGATTATTGGTCGCGAGGTTGATGATTGTCCAAGGATGATTGTTAAAGTTGAATGAATGAACATGAGACAAGAAAACTATGAAGAAATTCAAGAGACTAAGAAAATTTTAGAAAGTCATAAAGAAAAAGGCTAGAGGAAGTTCAAACTACATTAGTATAGTTGAAAGAAATGATGGATGTTCACAAAGATGTCAGTTTATCAAAGATCGTGAAATAAAAATGATGCATAAGTACAAGAATAGAAGACTCTGACATAGACTGTGTCTTGGATGAAGAAACACAAGTGAATATTATGACAGAAGAAACTTGGGAAATTTTGGGAAAACCTACTATGATACATTCATTAGGAAGGACAGGCTTGTTTAAGGTAAAGATGATAATCTTATGTGGAAGAGTTACTAATGTACCTATTATTATTCATGGAGTATCTACTGAAGAGGAATTTGAATTCATTAAGTTTGTTGAGAACAACACCCCTTTCCCACTTTTGCTAGGTAAGACTTGGATTGAGAAGGATCATATCAGAAGGAAAGAAGAAGAAGAAGCCAGAGAAAAGAAAAAGAAAGTACTAAGGGATTTCATAGCTAGAAAAGTAGATCGACTAATAGAAGAACGAGAGGATAATTCGAAGCAAGAGAACAAAGTAACAACACAAGAGGAACAGAAAGCAAAAGAATTAGCTATCAAGGTTGAAAGAATGAAAAAATATTTGAAGGACCTATCTATGCAAGAAAGAAGAATACCCACCCAGGAAGTATTAAGAGAAGGGATATTAACTTCAGACCCATTGAGGGAACATCAGTAGTGTGAAGTCACTATGCTAGGGAAAGATATGAATAAGAATGGAAAGAGGATTCCAGAAACAGTTAGAGAGACTCAGATCACAGGAAATAAGGCAAGGAAGCTCAATAAAAAGAAAGCTAAGTTGGAAAAGTTGCAAGAAGCTACAAAGATCAGATGGAAGACTTCGCATACTGGAACCTTGTAGGAGGCAGGTTCGCATGATTTGAACCTCAATGGAATGTTGGGACCATGCAGAATGGGAATTCACCCTAGTAAAGATATATGACCGTTGGAGGTGACCTGATCGTTATAACAACGTTTTGGAATGTTTAGAAAATGAATTTATGGGAGGATGGACAACTTTTGGACATTGAGATCGCGCCATAACGGACAGATTCACATATATGGAAACATTCCTGGTCATTGGACGAATCTGTTACGAAGGCACCTCTTACTTCACTTGTCAGTCGTTGCGTTGGGACCACTTTTTTCTACTTGTAATTAAATAATCCAATAAGATAATTGATTGTGTGTCAATATGCATTATCAAAAAATAGACCTCTTTATCCATTTTTCTACCCTACTTATCCATTTTCCTACCCCGATCTGTCTGTTTACATGTTAGAATTTTGGGTGAACCTAGTGAATTAGAGAAGTCTGTCGAGGAAGTCCTCAAGAATATAATGGTCGACAGACCGTTATTCGAAGGTGTCCAAGCATTGTCGACTAGGGGACTGTAGGCTTCCCCTTCAACTTGACGTTGTTCTAGCCATGTCAAGCCTCCACTAAGAAGCGAAGTAAGCACCATGGTGATCTGGCTAATGCCAAGAAGATCTTGTCCATCCTACCAAAGTATATCCCACCTTTGGCTAGCGTACTTAACCACGACAACATCCCATGAGATTTTGAATACACCATATTCACTACGTACATTCTGAAAGGAATACGCGTAGTCAGGATTCAGTTAGGACAGATCCCGCTACTAAAGAACAACAACTTCAATTTAGGAGACATGAAGAACTATACTATCCTAGCACCCCACCACTACTTTATGAAGTCAACTGGGAAGAAGCCTCACCTCATCTCCCAGCCATGGATTAAGGGACTAGCACAGTCCATCGTGCTAAATATGATGAATATTCCCCATTTTGGCCACCACTGGGAGGTTAAAACTTGCGTTAAACTAATCCTATCATGTTATCATGGAGGATGCCAATGTCTTGACCGAAGGATTAATATGGATCTGACACTGATCCACTAGATCATAGGCATAAGCATGAAGGGACCTAACCCTTGGTAGTTTTATCCAGGGAAGGCCTCGGGCCGCTCCCTAGCACAGTGAATCAAGGAGGCTTACAGAGAAGTCGAAAAAGGAAAGCAAGATTACAAGGTAGCATCTATACAGGATGGCACAATGTGCCTCTCTTGCCAAATCATAGTGGCAAGATCGTAAGGAAGAAATTCCCCACACAGGTCACTGGGTTCGTGGTGGACCTTGCAGGAAAATGTGTGGAGGGCATGCAGATGAACTGGGTGAGCTACCTTATCAATGAACTAAAGAAATATTGTCGTGAAGCCTGGTATTTGGGATATGAATTCCACTATAGTTGGATGATCATTTTGATCGCACTTGTTGCTTGGAAAATTCCTGAAGGAGCCACCTTCCCAAAGATCGAACCCTTGGAGTCATTGGCCACTCGGTTTTCTACCTTGTGGTACACCAACGACATGATGAAGCAGTGGCAGTGCAAATTTCTGTTTCATGCATACTATCAGCAATTGAAGGTTTTCATCGAGTCATTTCCATGCATGACATCATGCACCCTGCACCAGTATAGACAAATAGCCAAGTTCCACGTAGATCTGCATTTCATCTACATCACTGCGTGCAGATATGAGAATAAGGAAGAGTTATAGTCGTACTACAAGCTAACATATGAAAACATGGAGAAGATTACAAAGGAGTGGCTAGAGGAATTTTTTTTACCTGTCGCTGATGAAAAACTCTCTGACACTAACACCATAGGAAGCCCCATAGTCACCCGGGTCGAGCATGTCAGAAAATCTAGTAGGATGAAGAAGAATAAAATGTAAGAGGAAGTCCATGATATAGAGACTGATTAAGAGGACAACGCTTCTGAAGATAATGGGTCTGGCTCACTCAGAGGAGGAGGAGAAGATGAAGCAGAAGGACAAGGAGGAGAGGACAAAGAAGAAGAACAAGGAGGAGGAAAATCTACACCACCTATAGATCCCCCTACTCAAAAAGTAACACTATAGAAGAGGAAGGTTTCTCCAAAGAAACGCTCAGCAAGGAAGAAAACACGTGGAAACAAGCTCCAGTTAGAGGCCATGCTCATAGAGGATGATATCAGTCTGGTCTGCAGAGTTATGGAGGATGCTTCTGAGGACATCTTGCAGAGATATGGAGAGAAGAAAGAAGATCTATATGGAAGGGTTGAGAAGGAATTGACAGAAGTACAACAAGCTATTCCTCATCACAGATTGCAAAATTGGGGGATGAACCAGCCCAATTGAGAAGACTTGTAGATGTGACAGAAGCTCGACTTAAAAAAGTCTAGGAAGAGAAAGAGAAGGCTATAGAAGCCTTGAAACAGAATAAATATGAAGCCTTAGAACAATTACAACTAGTGTGGTA
>JZKD02S1681258.1:104166-116085 GCA_000966675.3 Picea glauca
ATTATTTGGAGAAAAATGATTATAATTACGTTATTACTGATTCACCCCCCCTCTTTGTAATCCAACACTATTCTCCTGCTTCTTTCTGAATTCCCCCATAAACCTTTGTAACCAAATCATCTCTTTACTAACCTCTATAGAAACAACATACTCTTCTTCTGTTGTTGAAAGTGAAACAACCTCTTTCAGTTTTGAAATCCAACTTACTATTGTTCCACATATAGTAAAAACATACCCTGATATGCTCCACCTACTATATTTATCACCTTCCATATCTAAATCAACATATCCCTACAAAACAGTGTTGGAACCTCCAAAACATAGTGCATGAGTAGAAGTACCTCTCAAATACATGAGAATTCACTTTATTGCCTCCCAATGTTCTTTACCTGGATTGTTCATATACTTTCTCACAACTCCAAATGCATGTGCAATATCTGGTCTTCTACAAACCATCACATACATCAAGATTTCAATTATTAATGAATAAGGGAACCTCGACATGTATTCTATCTCTTCCTATGTCTTGGGACATATTTCTTTATTTAATTTGAAATGGTTGGCCAAATTTGTACTAATTGGTTTTGCATTCTGCATTCTAAACCTCTCCAATGCCTTCTCTATGTACTCACCCTAAGACAATGTCAATTTGTGATTTTTCCTATCTCTTGTTATTCTCATACCAATGATTTTCTTTGTGGCACCCAAATCCTTCATCACAAATGAATTATATAATTTCTTCTTGAGTACATTTATATCCTACATATTATACCCTACAACAAGCATGTCATCTACATATAATCACAAGATAATATAGCTTCCATTTTCTAGATTTTTAAAATAAACACAGTGATCAAAATGAAATCTAATATAACCTTGTTCTATCATAAACCTTTCAAACTTAAAATATCACTAACTTGGAGCTTGCTTTAGGCCATACAATCTCTTCTTCAACCTGCATACCAAATTTTACTTCCCTTTGACCTCATACCTCTTTGGCTACTGGATATAAATATCTTCCTTCAAATCCCCATGGAGAAAAGTTGTTTTTGCATCTAATTGTTCAAGATGTAAATATTCTACTACCACGAGACTTAAAATAGTCCTAATTGAAGTAAGTTTAACAACAAGAGAAAATTTTCATCAAAATATATACCTTTCTTTTGTGAAAAAACCCTTTACAACAAGTCTAGCCGTGTACTTCTTTTTGCCTCAATGTTCTCCCTTCAACTTGTAAACCCATTTATTCTATAATTCTCTTTTTCCTGCAGGAAACTGAACCAAATCCCAAGTCTAGTTATTTACTAGGGAATCTATTTCCTCTTTCATTCCTTTCTCCCACTTCTTTTTATTGTCTACCTACATTGCCTCTTCATCAATAAATAATACAATGAAGGAGAGTATCATTCAGGGGGTCCACTTAACCTGGTATATATTCTAACAACACTTGCAATACTTTGAGGTACCTATTGCTCCTATTGTTGTACATTTTGATTTTCTAGTATCTTTGGACTTTCTTTTTCAATGATCTCATCAAGCACTATGTATTCTGATTTTTTTTTTCTTGTATCTTTCCCTGCAACCAATCCTTGTACATGACCTTCTCATTGAATATGACATCTCTACTCCTAATGATTTTGTGATTTTCATAATCTCAAAAGTGATAACCAAAATCATTAACACTATATCCAATAAAGCTACACTTCTTGGATTTTTCTTCAAGGTTTGTTCTATTTTCTTTATCAATATGGACAAATGCTTCATAACCGAAAGTCTTCAAAAAACAATAGTTTACCTTTTGTCCATGCCTCCTCTGGAATTCTACCATCCAAAGAGATTGAAGGTACTCTATTTATTAAGTAAACAACAATATCTATAGCATCTTCCTATAACTGTAAGGTAAAACCAGCATGCAATATCATACTCCTTGCATGCTCCATGATTGTCTTGTTCATCCTTTCTGACACACCATTTTCTTGTGGTGTTCCTGGAAATTTCTTCTCTCTATGAATCCCATGGTATTAACAATAATAATCAAACTCATTGCTACAATATTCACCTCCATTGTTTGATCTGAGACACTTGAACATTTTTTTTGTCTCATTCTCAACCAAAGCTTTCCATCTCTTAAAAGTATCAAAAACATATGCTTTTTTGTCGAATGCAATAAAGCCAAGTTTTTCTATTTGTATCATCAATAAAAGTAGCATAATAAAGAGAGACACCAAGAGATGATACTTGAGTTGGTCCCCATACATTTGTATGCACAAGATCTAACCTTTCACTCTTCTTTTCTTTTCTGAATCTGAGAAATTTGACTCTCTTATTTTTTTCCATAAACACAATGGTCACAGAAATCCAAATCAATTTGATTAATATATGGCAAAAAATTTCTTTTGTGAAGTATCTGCATCCCCTTATCACTCATGTTTCCAAGCCTATGATGCCATAGTGTTGTATTGACTCTTGTGGAATATAAAGAGATAGAAGAGTCAATATTACCAGTACATAAATACAATGTACCTACCTTCTATCATTTTTCTATCACCAATGATATTTTGGTGACCTTCCACACCTTATCTATAAATATGGATATACAACCTTCACTTGCCAACTGCCCTGTTGAAATCATATTTTTCCTTAGATCTGGAAAATGTCTTAACTCTTTCAACTACCATTTGTTTTCATTCCTTTGCTTTATTTTTACCTTTCCCATTCCAAAAATTTTGCATGGTGCATCATCACCCAAATGAACCTGTCCAAAATCACCTTGAACATAATCTAGAATATGTTTCCTATGGGGTGTGACATGAATTTAAGCCCCTGAATATACTACCCAAGACTCGGAAATATCATCTACAGAAAGAATCAAAGCATCTTGTAACACATTACCTGTTACATTTGCTTCCTGCTTTTTCTCTTGTTGTCCATCTCTTTGTTTCTTTGGAGCTCTATAGTCTTTCTTCAGATGTCCTTGCTTCCCACAATTCCAGCACTATATCTTTCCTAGTATGGATTTGGATCTACCCTTCCTATAATTCCATCGGTTCCCTAATCCCTTTCCTCTATACTTTTTTCTTCCCATGTTCTCCATGTTTAACACATTACCTGATGTCTCACCTATGATTTTCCATCTCATTTCCTTGCTAAGGATAACACCAACAACATCATCAAATTTTAAAGTATTTGAACCAAAGACATAGTTACTTACAACCATGACCAAGCCTTGCCAACTTTCTGGTAATGAGCATAATATTAAAAGAGACATGAACCCATCATCAAAGTCCACTTTTACAGAACGTAGTTGATTAGTAACCGTATTAAATTCATTTAAATGATCTGCAATAGACCCACCTTCTGACATCTTCATATCAAATAATCCCTTCATTAGAAATACCTTATTGGACGCTGAGGGTTTTTTCATATAGTTTAGCCAATGCATCCATCAACTCCTTCGTTGTCTTTTCTTTTGAAATATTGAAAGCCACCGACATTGCCAGGCTCAACCGTATCGTTTCTAGTGCCTTTCTATCAAGAAGCTCCCATTCTTCGTCCATCACGGTCGTTGACTTTCTTTCTATTCCACTAAATGGTAGGAATAGATCCTTTTGATTTAAATAATCTTCCATATACATCTTCCATAGTTGGTAGTTTTGATCGTTAAATTTATCAAACCTAAAATTTCCATCTTCCACCATTTCTCCCACTCGAACTAGGAACCCTCTTTTCTTGCAAGTTACCTTTCACTCTGATACCAGTTGTTAGAAAAATAGGATCGCGGAGCAATAAAATAAAATAAAATGCAGAAATAAAACATAGAAGATACACAATACAATAGAGAAACATATATACATGGTTCACCCAATGTGGCCTACGTCCACGAGAGAAATTTCCATATCCTTCCTTTATTATTATCCAAAAAATGAAGGGATACAACCCATAGCACACTCATTGTAGCTTCCTCTTCTTTTTCTCACAATATCCTCTCTTAGAATAGAATATTCACAATGATACATAGCCGCAATACATTTCCCTCATAAAAGAGGGTTTCATTTTAGGGAAAAAAAACTCTAACATAACTTCTACCATTAGATCTGTGACCTTATAATGAATAGTCTAGATTTACAATGAAATTACAATACAAATTTACAAGGAAATGTTTCCTTCAAGGGCTTTGCCCCCGAATCCCCACCAGGGGCCCGCTTGCCCTCGGACCCCACAGGGGGGGAAATCCCCCCTTATACTCCCCCGCGTGGAGGGGTGTATAGTCTTCATGGGGTATAAACATGGCTAAAAACAAAGACCTATGAATCAAGAAGATAATCAGGCTGCAAAACCAAAAGTATCATGGCAAAGTATGAGGCTAGATTCATGGAGTTACTTAGGTATGATCCACATCTGAACACAAAGAAGTTAAAAGTAAGCAATTTTATGTTTGGCCTTAACTTCAACATTTGTGAAAAGGTACAGATCATAATGCCTTAGTATTTACATGATGCCGTTCAGAAATCCCTCATAGTTAAGGAAGAGATGAACACTGGCGGTAAGGGTAGGACTCCTTCTAAACAGGCTGTATAGGTGACATCGAGAGTGCAACAACATCAGACACCAGCCATACATGCTTTAGGGAATCGATATACACCTAGAGGAATTATGTTACATACACCATGATGACATAATAATGAGCAGAGGAATACTTACATAGGACCACAACAGGAGCAATGGCATCATTCACAACAACAATAGTTTAGGCTTGTTCACAGAATAGATCGGGATCACAAGATATTAGACTAGAAACTTCTACTTCGGGGACTAGGAGCATGGGACCGAAGACTATATTTTGGACATGTGGTGAGCCACATTACCAGTGAGACAATCTGATTGAGAAGGCTAGAGAGACTAGATCATCATGACCCACTACAATTGGAGATTTGGGCAAGGCCCATAGGATACATGCAGTGGTGACCAACTGCTAGGATGAGAACCAGTCTACTATGCTAGAGACGTCAGGTATAATCGATGACCGGAATTACAGTATATTGATAGATCCAAGTGCTACAGAGAGATTGATCTCTAGTGTAGCACTGRAGATAATTAAGGTAAAGRCAATCAAGCAGGATAAGTTCAAATATGTAGAAATGGCATCGGGTGCCAAATAGAAGGTTGGAGGAAAGTTTACAAACTATATAATTTACTTGGGAGACTTTGTAACGAAGGTATATATTTATGTCATGATATTAGGATCTTATGACATAATGATTGGTATGGATTTGTTGGAATCACATGATGTGATACTTAACACAAAATGGTTAAGTTTGACGGATCATTTGGAACAAAGTAGAGTGATTGTAGGAAGAAACCGAAGAGTTTCCCTCAGATTTATTTCTTCCCTACAATTGCATAAGAGTATGTGCAACAGATGTAAGTTATATGCAATATTAGCATTGAATGAAAAGGGTGAGGTGGAGGTAATAGAGAACCTTCCTGTAGTACAAGATTTTGCAAACGTGTTTCCAGAAGAGTTACTAGGTTTACTGCCCGAGAGAGAGTTGGAGTTTACAATTGACTTGAAACTTGGAACTTAACCGATAGCAAGAATTCCCTACCAGATTTCAATGCCTGAATTGCAGTAGTTGAAAATGAAATTGAAGGAGTTGTTGGATTTGAGAATCATATGTCCAAGTGTATCACTATGGGGTGTGCTAGTGAGATTTGTTAGAAACAAGGATGGATCATGGAGGCTTTGTATTGACTATCGTCAATTGAACAAAGCTACTATCAAGAACCAGTATGCATTGCCAAGGATTAACAATTTATTTGATCAGATGAAAGGAGTGATGGTGTTTTCAAAGATTGACTTGAGATCAGGTAATCACGAGTTACATATTAAAGAGTAAGATATCCCTAAAACCGATTTTAAGATGAGATTTGGACACTATGAGTTTACAGTTTTACCATTTGAATTGACCAACGCCCCAGGGGTATTTATGAGTTTGATGAATGGGGTTTTTTGTGAATACTTGGAAAATTTTGTTCAATTTTTTATTGATGAAATATTTATTTATTCTCGGACTAAGGCAGATCACAATGAACACTTGAGATTGTTCATGTAGTGCCTAAGAGAAAAAAGATTGTACGGGAAGCTATCAAAATTCTCTTTTTACCAATTGAAGATTCATTATTTGGGACATATCATATTTGGTTAAGGTATCATTGTGGATCCAGTGAAAGTGGAGGCTATTATGGAATGGCCAGCACAGAAAAATGTACAAAAAGTACATCGTTTTATGGGTTTAGTAGGATATTATTGACTATTCATCAAAAGATTTTCGAAGATATCAAATTCGATCATCGAATTGAAGAAGAAGAAGAAGAAGTTTGTATGGACTGAGAAATGTGCAAAAGCATTTAAAAAACTCAAAGAGTTGTTGACAATAACACCAACACGAAAATTCCCCAACATGGACAAGAAATGCTTGGAATGCACATATGCATCCAAGGAAGGTTTAGGTGGAGTTTTGATGCAAGACGATCAAGTGATTGCTTACATTTAGAGGAAATTGAGAAAAAATGAAGAGAACTATGCAACGCATGACCTGGAATTATTGGAAATTGTATATGAACTGAGAGTTTGGAGACATTATCTGACTGGATGGAAATTCGAATTAAAGACAGATCATGGTGGATTGCATCATATTTTTACACAGAGTGACTTGAACACGTGACAAAGGCATTGGTTAGAACTACTTAGAAAATATGATTTTGAAATTACTTACATTAAAGGAACTGTGAACCAAGTGGTAGATGCATTGAGTATGAGATCATGCATATTTTTGGTATTACCTCTTAAGACAAATCTTTGAGAAAATATTCTAACTTTACAATTCGATGATGACTGGTATAAATAAGTTAAGAATGATATTGGACAAGATGCCATGATGGTACTGAAGTATTAAGTTTATTCACTACACAACAATGGATTGTTGAGATTTAATGAAAGATTTTACGTACCGCCCAATGATGAACTAAGAATTTTGATCTTGATTGAAGCACATCGAGCAGTATACATGGCTCATTCGAGAGTCACAAAGATGAATTCATACCTTAATACTTTATTCTTATGGAGGGGAATGAAGGAATACATAGTTAGTTAAGTGGCTAGATGTCTAGAATGTTAGCAAGTGAAGGTTAAACATCGACATCGAACATGATTGTTACAACCACATGTTATTCCAGAATCGAAATGGGAGGTCATTTCGATGGAATTTATCGTTGGATTTCCATTGACGAAAAGGAGACACAATTTGATTTTTGTGGTAGTTGACACTCTGAAGAAGAGTGCACACTTTATTCCAGTATGTACGATGTATCGGGTACCAAACATAGCTAGATTATTTGTCAGCGAGATTGTAAGATTACATGGTGTACCAAGAAGGATCATATCTTATCGAGGATCGGTGTTTACAGGACGGTTTTGGACTAGTTTCCAAGATTCTTTTGGAACACAACTAAACTTTAGCACAAATTATCACCTAGAGACAGATGATAAAACCTAAAGAACAAATCAGATTTTGGAGGATATGTTACATATGTATGTTGTTGGATTACCGAGAGGGGGGGTGAATAAATAATAGAGAAATAATACTTTTTAACCGCAAAATGAAAGTGTTATATCAATGTAGAATTATCATCCAATAGTTGTAGAGTAAATAAACAATTAACAAATGAGAAGTCATACACATACACAATACACTAATGTTTTTACATGGAAACCCAAAGCGGGAGAAAACCACATAATGTTTTTTCTTATATGTCTTTAATAATTACATTCATTGGAAGCACCAACTTCCTTTGTTTTCCAGCTACAACTGAAAGGAGGCTTCAACCCTCTAGTTTCTTAGGGCTATAACCTGAAGGAAGCTCCAAATCCCTAATTCTCTAGCTACAACCAGAAGGAGGCTACAACCCCCTAGTTTCTCAAGCTACAACCTGAGGGAAGCTCCAACTCCCCAATTCTTTGGCTACAACCCCCTATGTTCTTTGGATACAATTGGAAGGTGGCTACAACCACCTGTCCTTTCCCCGTCCAACCGCCCTGATGTAGAAGTAGAATGATGGAACCACTGTCACACTATAATTGTGAGACATACTGTTGTAAACATGTACCAATCAACCTGTAACAACCTGTACCAATAACCTATGCCAACATGTACCATACATCAACCTGTACCATAAACAAATTCATCAACCATGAATCAAACTTGTACAAATAAACTGTCACAATAACATGTCCAAACAACCTGTAATCAATCTGTACCACAAACAAGTGTATCAACCTTGCACCAACCTATACCTCAACCTATACCATAAATGAGTGCATAAACCATGCTCCAAATATGTACCAATCATGCATCAAATACAAATAAACTATGACTCATCAAGATGTACCAACATCATCAACTATACACCTCATGTATGTGCCAACTCATCAATTACTTGTCTCAACCATGTACCCAGCAAGTACCTCAACCAAAATCCCTCATCAATTTCATCATCCAAATCTTATTTGTAACTCTATAATAGACCTGGTGTGTGTGATCACATACCTACAAACCTTCCTTAACTTTAACAACAAGAGACTAGCATTTTCATCAAACTTTACTTTAGTCTCACATGACTAATTTTGGATTAGTCAACAACCCTAACTTGAAATAATCATAACTATGTACCTGTAATGAATAAAGATCTTAAAATAGTATACAATTTTCTTTAGTGTATTTTATGCAATTCCTCCAGGCTTCACTACTTGGAACCTCTTAGAAAAGGAGCTATAGAAAAAATGACATACCTTGTTGAATTCTAGCTTATTCTAGAGAGCGAACTTGTAGAGCGTTTCCCACACGGAATATTTTTTGTATGGATATGAAAATGGTACAAAGCATACTAAATATTGTACTCTAACTAATATTTTTTTTCTTACTGAATTTGGATCTATTATGAAGAATTTATGACATTTTTACCCAAAACACCTATTTTAGACTAGTTTCAGGACTAGCCACAAACCCTATTTTCCACGGACTGTAACTCCAAACATACAATGACCCACAAGATGAAATTTTTATCACAACTACTTGGATATGTTTCCTCAACGACCTCCCAATTTCACAGTCTGAATCATTCTATAAAAAAAATTATTGCGAAAATGGTGAGATGACATGTAAATAACATACCTTAACAAACATCATCAAAAGAATTTATCGTCCCTTGAATTTCGGCCTTATTTACTTCACCTTCCCTCTGAAATTTAGCTTAGATATCATTTGGTTACCTCAGTTACTTGTAGATATTTAATATGCTCAAGTGTGATTAAAATGAGAGATCATTGCCTCTTATTTATACTTTCATGTAGCTTCCTAAAGGGGTTACCTTTTAACCATCTTAACCCACTTTCCTTATTTTAGGGTTAACCCATTTCTAACCACTTTTCCACTTAGTAATTTCTCCATTAAATTTATTATTTAAATAATTTCTTTTGTATCCACTTTGACTTATAGTACACTCATCACTTCACTTTATTATTTACCTTCTAAAATATCTTAAACCACTTTCCTTATTTTAGGGCTAAACCACTTCTAACCACTTGTCCACTTAGTAATTTGTCCATTAACTTCATTATTTAAATAATTCCTTTTGTATCCACTTTGAATTATAGTACACTCATCACTTAACTTTATTATTTAAATAATTTCTTCTTTACAACCACTTTGACCTTTTGGGGCTTTTAGATGACTCATGAGTGTTCTCCAACTTCACATCGCCATAAATCTCTAACCGTGAGGAGTTATGTGATGTTCCACATACCTCTGGAAATGGAATGACATGCAATATTCATCTAGAATAGTCTTACATCAAAATATATTAAAACACATACCATTATACATCAAACAAAATTGGGTCCATTATGCAAACCATTGTGCTACCAGACTTTCTTCAAGGGTTGACATCAATGAAAACCAACCCAAATAATCAACAATCTCCCCCTTTGGCATTGATGGAAACACTGATGAAATACTGAATTCATATCACTCATGCTCCCCTTGTGACCATCGCTCCCCCTGGAACCATACCTATGTTCTCTTTCTCCAATAATTTACCTTTTCATCTAATTAATATCTCCCCTTTTGTCATCAATGGAAAATATATCCTTCCATCCAGGGCTACTCCCCCTAACTGAATTTTCCTTGGGGATACTCCCCCTGAATAAACTCTTCTTGAAACTGATTCCCCAACCTAAATTTTCCTCTTTATGGTGCTTCCTGATTTAAATCTAAGACATATAAGATAAGCATTCAAAAGAATTGATTTTGGAGTAGAAATTACTCCGAGTCTCTGGAAAAAATACTCAAAGGCTTCCCTTGGAAGCGGTTTTGTAAAAATTTCTACCATTTTTGTTTTTGTGTCCACATATTCAAATCTGATATTCTTCTCTGCAAACTGTTCCCATAAAAAGTGATACTTTATTGGAATGTACTTCATCTTGGAGTGCATCACCGAGTTCTTTGAGATACTGATGGTGCTTGTATGATCACAATAGATTGGAATGGGCTCATCATACTCAACCTGTATATCTTTCAAAGTTTGTTTCATCCATAGTACCTGAGTACAACATCTTGTTGTTGCAATATACTCTGCTTCGGTTGTAGATAAAGGTATTGATGATTGTTTCTTTCTTAGACAAGATACTAAACACTCACCCAAGTAGAACGTTGCTCCATTGGTGCTTCGTCAGTCATCAATGCAACTTGCCCAATTGGTATCTGTGTAGGAAATAAGTGATAGATCCTTTCCTTTTGGATACCATAATCCAAACTCTTTTTTTCATTTGAGATATTTAAAAATCCTCTTCAATGCTAATACATGTGATTCCTTTGGTGTTGCTTGAAATCGTGCCACATGTTCAACTATCTACATTACCTCTAGTCTAGATGCTATCACATATAGTAAGCTACCAATCATTGACATGTATTACCTCTGGTTTGTAGACTTTGAATAATCATATTTGTTCAACTTGCAACTAATTTGTATAGGAGTGGTAATGGTTTGCAATCTTCCATTCCAAACCTCTTTAGCATTTCTCTGATATACTTAGTTTGAGAAATATAAATTCCTTGGTTTATTTGACGTATCTGAAGACCCATAAAGAAGGATAGTTCTCCAAGTAATGACATTTAAAATTCATTCTACATATCCTTTGCAAATGTCTGGCTTAACCTGTCATCAGTATTTACAAAAATAATATCATCAATATAAACTTCAATCAATAAAATACCATCTTGAGTTACCTTGATGTAGAGGTTGTTGTCTGCACTTCCTTGTATGAACCCTGCCTGATGTAGATATTTATCCAGTCTAGAGTACCATGCTCTAGGAATGCATTGTTCAATGCAGAATTCTTCTTCAAGTTCCTCGTTCAGAAAATTTGATTTCACATCCATATCTATCCATATTGATCACGACTCTGCTACACAATTGTCCATAATTTTGACTCATATGTCATTGTACTATCATGAAGTACTACTACAACTGATTAATCTATCATATTGTACTTATGTTAACTGAATGCATTGAATATGTCTACTCAAATTCTATAAGTTGCTCAAAGGATGTTTCTTTGGTCTATATCAACTACCGCATAGACTCCCCCTGTCTATTATTCATATTATCTGGGAGTCTCTAAGTCGGATGGCTCAAAAAAATTCTTTCTTTGAAGTGTATTCATCATCATCTTCATTAGTAGATTCATCATCTCTGTGAGCTCTAACTTCTTTCTTTCTGTCTATGGATTCATCTTTCACTACAGTGCCTGAAATTACAATCTCTTGAACATGTTCCTTATTTACATGTCCTTCTTTTCTTTCA
>JZKD02S1681366.1:662-11910 GCA_000966675.3 Picea glauca
TTCTTAAATTGTTATTATTTTTGGAGCATATAGTTACAAATCTACAATATGCATTTGATCCTTAAAAAAACATATTAAATGTTTATTGATTTAACCATGTTTAATGTTCGAAATTACGTCTTTATTATGTATTTAGCATCATTGTACGATACTTACGTCTTGTTTAATGGAAAACACTATTATATTGTTGTCATGTTCTTCTAAGTTATTTATTGTTGAAGTTATTTATTGTTGCATGATAACTACATAGCAGGGACTAGCTTCCATGCAGCTTCTCTTGTTTTTACAACTAATAGTCTTAATATTTAGGTACATATTGCAAGGTGTAAACACTAGACTAAAGAATTAGAGTGGTTGATTTTCTCAAGGGTGATGAAAATGAGACATATTTTATTTGATATTATTTTAGTATTTAACCTTAGTAATATATGATGTCTATGATTTCTTGACATATGTGGATATTTATGTTGAGACATTCCGTTAAAAAAATTGTGGATTTTGCATAGATAATGCCACACATGGTGGAGCCCTACTAAATTATATGTTATTGATCAATACCACATAGGGTGGAGCCGTATTAAAAAAAAAATAGACCTATAAAATGTCTCTTTAGATGTCTCTTTAGAGATGCATTATATGTCACTTAAGTGGCTATAAAGTCGCTTTATGGGAAAATTTTCAACCTCAAGTTATTGTAGTGACATACTAAATGTTTCTGAAGTGGCAATAATGTCATTATGTGGGGAATTTTAATGTAACATCTCGAAAGAGACATATTATATGTCTTTTTCGCAAAGAAAAAATCAAAACAATGTCACTTAATTGATGTTTATAATAATTCTTTGGCATTGCTAAAGTGATGTTTTATCCCACACATAAAAGTGCTAAAGAAGTATGTTGATGTGTAGTTTGATGTTTGTGGTTGCAAACATGTAGGTTTAATTTGTCTTAAACATCGTTAAAGTGAATTTTATTTCATTATAGTAAAAATTCTAGAACAATTTTTATGTTAATATTGTGATATATTTGTCATTGAAAGTGTGACATTTAGATGTCACTAACACAACAAATTTATAGCTACGTTATAAAACAATACTTTTGGGTTTTACCAATTTTCCAAAAAGGCCAAAGTGATGTTTTAAACATTGAAAAAATGTTGTTTTTTTACACTAGATGTAGTTGTCTGGCAACTAATGTTGCCTTGTGTCACTCAACCTAACCATTTGATATGAATTTAGTTTTTTAGATCCACTTATATCCAACAACATGCTTCCCTAGGGAAAGTGGAACTAATTCCCCCATGTCCCTCCTTATTAGGGAATTGTTCTCTTCTACCATTACATTCTTGTCCACTTGTTGACCTCCAACCTCTTCATATGTCTCTAGATCAAACATATCTAAATATTTGCCATGAGGAAAAAATTACTAGGTTGAGATCTAGGATCATGGAAGATTTTGTGAAAAAACCTTGTTTTCCTATCATTGGTTGCCTCCTCTTCTTATGCATTGTCATCCCCTACAACAAAATATTCATCTGCACTAGGAGGGTTATCGATTCTAGTATGATATATCACTACCTCATTAGAAATAGCACAATGATTTGGGGACAAATCAATAGAAGAATGATCAAAAGTAGCAAAAGGAAAACTTGAAGCAGGTGAATTCTCAGTGAACTCAACAATTTGTGAATGATGGCACCCTGTGTCTCTAGATCATAAAGGTAATAATCCTTAGCGTCTTCATTATAACCTAAAAAGTTGCAATGATGACTCTTGGGATCTAGCCTCTCATGCTTCCCATCTAGAATATTCCCTATAAGAATCACAACAAAAGATCTTGAAGTGAGCTATTGTAGGCTTCCCCCACTCCTCATTTTGAGTCCCGCCTTTCATAGCTTGAGTGCAACTATAGTTGAGAATATAACAAATGCATGAAATTGCCTTGCCAAAAAACTATGGTCCATATCTCTACCATGCTTCATGCACCATGCCATCTCTATCAAGGTCGTATTCTTACACTTAACAACGCCATTTTTGTTGCAGAGTGTGTGAAATTGTACGTTGGCACACTATACGAAATTGTTGACAAAATGCCTAAAATCATTGTTAACATATTATTTTAGGTTATCTACCTAAGTATATGTATAGTGTGACACGACTTCTTCTCAAAAAAAGACTTTAAAATCTTATACTTTTCTAAAACTTCGTGTCTTTCTTCAAAAAATAAACCCATGTGAACCTAGAAAAATCATCAATAAAAGTCAAAATATTCATGGTGTGGAGATTAAGGTTGTCTCCATTCGACCATGCAATTTTTAGTGAATAATATGTAGGATGTTGTTTTCTCTCCAATATTTCACTCTTTCACATCTCTCCCTAAGATGTTTTCTTAAAACAAAACCCTCACAAACACCATTCTTAGGTGTCACCAAAGGTAAACCATTAACAAAACTAGACTTTGACATTTACCAACATGCTTTGGTAGTTCAAATGTTTGAAAAATTTATGCCAGAGTTTTTTGACTTCGTCGAAATGGGTTGACAGAGTGTCCTCAAACACATAACTTTTATTAATGAAGGAAAATTATTGCAGCAATAAGATGTGAGGGCTAAGGGGAAAAAATCATCCTCGTGTAGAATAGAAAATGGGTTTAAATATCCCAAAATCAATAACTAAAATATCATTATCTAAAACTAATTAAAAATAACTTGGAAATCTCACATAATCACATGAGCGTGTAGGTGTTCTTTTACATTAATGTTTTATTTACTAAAACATTTATTCACTAAAGTCCCAAGTTAACTATTTTGGATCATAATTTCTAGTAATCCCCCCTTTCATCCAAAATTTCTTTGGAGAGAATACCAAGCTCGGTTATAAACTTAGTGAATTTAATCCTTTCAAGATATTTAGTGAAGATGTTAGTTGTTTGATCCTCTATTGGATAATAAGTTGGCTTGATGATTTCCTTGATGATGAGAGTTCGAAGGTAATGATACTTTGTATCAACATGTTTTTTCTTTGAGTGAAATACTGTAATTATGGATAATTTGATCACTGATTGATTTTCAATGAATAAGGAAGTAGCTTCACTGTGAACAACTTTAAGATCCTGCAAAATTCTTCACAACCATATTATTTTGCAAGTTGCTTCCCAAGCTGAGATATGTTCAACTTCTACTATAGAATTTGCAACAGTGGATTTTTTCTTACAACTCTAGGACACAACTATTGATCCCATACTCATTAAATATCCCAAAGTAGATGCCATGTCATCAACATCTCTAGCAAAATATGTATATGAGTAGCCAACAAGTCTAAAATTCTTATTCCTTGTATACTCAAGTCCAAATTATTTTGTTCCTTGAAGATATCGAAGTACCCTTCTATTGCAATCCAATGAATTTCTCTCAGTTCTTGTATATACCTGGGAAGGAAGTTGACTTCAAAAGATAAGTCCAGACGATTATTTTTTAGATAGATTAAACTTCCAATTAATTGCATATACCTGGTATTGTTGACAAGTCCCCCCCTTCAAACATAAAGAGTTTTAATTTTGTATCCATGGGGGTGATGGTTGGTTTGCAATCCTCCATTCCAAACTTCTTCAATAATTCAAAAACATACTTAGTTTGAGAAATAAATATGCTTCTTTCTCTTTGCATTACTTCAAATCCAACATAGTAGTGAAGTAATCCCAAATATGACATTTCAAAACTTGTTAGAAGTTCTTTCTTTACCTTAGAAATATGATCATTGTTATTACCTGCTATGAGAAAATCATCAACATACATTACCCAAATGATCAAAATGTTGCCTTGAATTCGAACATACAAAGTTTCATCTGACTCACTTTGTAGAAAACCAACTTTTTGTAGATAGGCATACATTTTAGCGTACCAAGCTCTAGGTGCTTGTTTTAATGCATACAATACCTTAACCAATTTGCAAACTTTCTTTTCTTGTCCTAAAACTTCAAAACCATGAGGTTGAGTCATATATACATCCTCTTGTATATCACCATTTAGAAAGTCACTTTTCACATCCATTTGGTGCGCTTTCCATCCATTTTGTGCAACCAAAGCTAGTACGACTTTGATCATATCCCACTTAGTTGTTGGAGTGAAGGTTTATTCATAATCAATCCCTTATTTTTTAGCAAACCCCTTTGCAACCAATCTAGCCTTGGACATTCAACAATTTTCCAAGTCTAATTTTTAATTATTGCATCATATTCACAATGCATTTCCTTCCTCCATTCATCATGTTCTACTGCCTTTGAAAAAATGGATGGCTCAGTAGCAGTAAGAGCAAAATTAAGAGAAACCAAATTCTATTGACTCTTTGTACATGTTTTATGTTTTTCATCAGACCTGACTTCCATAAGCACTTGAGTTTCCCACTTTGGAGTCTTGTGTGTAGCTTGAGGTGGTGATAAGGTACCATCCAAAGAACTATTTTCAATGTTAACTTGAATTGAATATTTTAAGTTAACTTTTGAAGAATTTTTTGATTCTTCACTTTCCACCTGTTCATCTGATGTCTAAGTTATTTCAAACCATTGGTCACCCTTTTATTTATTTAGGTGTTGCAACCTGTGTTGTTCCTTAGTCACTTTTCATTCTAATTGACTAAGTAGTTTCTCAATTTCTTCTACACTTAGACTTTTTGTTTCATCAAAAACAACATCCTTGCTGACAATAAATTTTCTTCCTGATAAAATTCGATAGCCCTTTTTTTGTTCAAAATACCCGACTAGAATGCATTTCATACTCTTGGAATCTAACTTTATTCATTTTTCTTTTGAAACAAGTGCATAGCAAACTAAAACAAAAACACTAAGATGTCTAATCATAGGATTTAATCCATATCATTCTTCATAAGTAGTAAATCCATCTAAATATGAAGGGGGAGATCGATTTCTCAAGTAGATTGTTGTATGTACAATCTCAACCCAATAACTTGAACTTAACCCTTTGAAGAAAAACATTTCTCTAGCCATGCCCAATAATGTTTGATTCATTTGTTTAGTTACTCCATTTTGTTGTGGAGTATAGGAGCTAGTCAATTGTCTCCTAATTCCTTTTTCCTAGCAATATGAATGGAATTCACTTGAAGTGAATTCTCCTCCATTGTCCATACCTAAAGTAGCAATTTTCTCCCTAGTTGCAGTTTCAACTAAATTTTGAAAACATTGAAACTATGTGAATGCCTCTGGTTTTTCCTTTAAAAAATACACCCAAACCATCATGTTGAAGTCATAAATGAATAGTAAAAAATACTTACATCCCCCAAGTGAAGTGTCCAAAGGTCCAAAAATATCACTATGAACAAGTTGTAACCTCTTATTTTCTCTCCAAGTACTTGCGGGAAATGCTAACCTTCTCTATTTTCCATAAATGTAAGCTTGACATATTGCATTTTCCTTCTAAAATGTGGACAATCCCTTTACCATTCCTTGTTGTTGAATTTGAATAAGACTATCAACATTCAAATGTCCAAAACGAACATGCCATAATCACATGGGTGTAATATCAGTCTCAACTAATCCTGCAAATTCCTGCATTCTTGGAATGAATGTGGCTTTCACTCTAAGAATGTTTATTTCCTCATAACCTGTCATCACTATTTTATAATTATCCTTGATTGAGTTGATTTTAATTATTTCATCTTCGATTATTATTTGATGCTTTGACTAGTGAATCAAAATCAAAGACAACAAAGTCTTCTTAAAAGAGAGATCATACCAAACATTAGACATTATAATTTCCCCAATTCCAGGTAAAAACACCTTTAATGAACCTTTTCCATGTGGTATGTGAGTGTTGTCATCTCCTAGAAAGACCGAACTCAAATTACAATCCCGATAATTCCAAAACAAATCTTTCTTGTAATTCATATGTTGAGTTGCACCTATATCCATGATCCAAGCATCCTTAAAATCATTTCTGAAAGAGTAAGTTTTTTGAACTTTGTTTATTGTTTTTGTTTGTTGAAGTGTTGTCAAAACATATTCACAATTCTCATATTCTTCTGTATTTTCATATTTTGCGAAGAAGATTATTTTTGTTTAGCTATCTTTTCATAAGGAATGCGACAATCTGAAGAATAATGTCTAATCTTATTACAAGAAAAATAAGTTATTTTTTTATTGCCTCTTCCTCTTCCATTTTATTGTGAATGGTGATGTTCTTCCTCTTTGGAATATTTCTTAGTCCAAGCCATATTACCTTTTCCTTTGACTCTTTCTTGTCCTCTTCCTCAACCTTGACCATGAGCTCAATTTGAATATTGAGATGTATTATATTGATGTTCATTTCCTTTATGCTCATTTACCTTGGCAGAAGAAACACATTTTTTAGTAGTGCTCTTGCATGTGCTTTCAACCAATACATCCTCTCATGATTGTTGTGTTTTACCAAAAATTTTATCATGAATAGATAGTAGCTCACCAAGTTTATCAAAAGTTATATTCTCCAACTTATCTGTAATCTGCAATGTTTCCAAAAAATACTTATATGATTCTGGCAAACCCGAGATCAAATTTGTAACCATCAAACTATCTTCGATTTTAGAAAAAACTTTCCTTTACAATATTTTGCTTAATATTTTCGAGTCTTGAGATATATTCCATTACATTTCTCCCAACAACTAATTTTTGTTGCAATAAATTTAATTGAAGATCAACTCTTTTAGCCTCCATTTGCGAATCAAATAAATCTTTAAGTTTTTTCCAAGCTAACTAAGAATCACTACAATTTTCAATGTACACAAAGACTTCATTGGAAGCAGTAATTTGAATTAGTGCTAAGGCATTTTCATCTTTCAACTCCCATAATGATAATGGAGCAACATCAATTGGTTTTGTGGGTTGTTCATTACAAATTCCTTCCCATAATTCATTATAAATGAGAGTGCTTTGAATGTGTCGACTCCATACTTTATAGTTCTTTGAACCTTCTAACTTGTATGGATCTTTAAATAGACTAATGATTTTGGACATTGTTCAGTTACAAGTGCAGTTACACCTTATATCACTTAAAAATGGAAAAATAATATGCACCTTATATCTCCAAAATACCAAAAAACACCTTATATTGCCAAAATTAAATGCACCTTATAAATATTTGCAAGATTATTTGTTAACAGTGATTGTTATGGACACCGTATATCACCTTATTAATTGTTGTTATGAACACCTTATATCACCTTATTAATTGTATTTATGAACATATTATATCACCTTATTGATTGTTTGCATTGATAATAATTATGTTGCACCATCAAGTAACGAACCATAAAAAGAGGAAAAATGTGCATTGGATGCAACATACACCACACGATAAAATAGATCTATAAGGGATTAAACTTGACCCTCATATAGTCTCATCAAAAAGTATTTGATTAAGATTTATTGTGCTCTAATCAACACTAATAATGTTAATACAAATTGTGATTATACTTTGACTCACAAAAGGATGCAATACTTTACCAATTAACCTTATGTGTGCTCACTTTGCTTTATGTTAACTTTCCATCCTTAATCACTACAATCATATCAAACATATTGAGAACAATATTCCAATGAACTAAACCATTCAAAATAAAATTTCTTTAGTGATTCTTTGTTTGGTTTTCATCGAGTTTGGAAGCACCTTGGTTGTGCAATCATTGTCTTGTCACCACCAATATCAAAAAGTTTTCAACACTACGTGGAGGAACCACGTGGCAAGGATCATTCGTCCTTCTTTCAAACAACAAATACCAGGTATGTCCTTCTTTCAAACAACAAATTGTTCGTCCTTATTTCAAACAACAAATATCAGGTCCATCATTATTTCAAACAACAAATTGTCTATCCTTCTTTCAAACAACAAATATTAGGTCTTCCCTCCTTTGAAATAGAAAATGCCAGGTTGGGGTCTAATCCAGATTTGGATCCAGGAGCTTGATGGGGCTCAGAAAGGCCTAAAAATTAAACTTCTCATAATGGCTTAAAAATGATCGTGTGTGTAGGCCTCATCGATACGAATCCAACGCAACTTGAACGGGCTCAAACGGACGTCGTATTCTCAAGTTATGGCGATCTGTTAGTCTTGCTAAACAAGCAAAAAATTATGATTGTACAGTTCGTACAGTGCCACATGGAAACTAACTGTACAGGTCGTACAGTAATACAGATGACGTGGTAGGCGTAGTTGGTAGGCTAACTGGGTGTATGGACACTTACATGGATAGGTACAGAGAACCAGTCAGGGAGTGACATGTGTCACCCTTGCAGTGGTGACATGTGGCACGTCCGTACGAGTGATGTGGCACATCCGTATGACATGTGGCAGTCATAGGTCCAGTGGCAGGTACAGCGGTAAAGTGATGTGGCAGACATGGGTAAATTAGCGATCGACACACAACAATGTACCCGACAAATGAGGTGGTGCCACATGGCCCAGGCGTGGGCTGCCACATGGCACCTAGGTGTTGGTCGTTTGGTTTGCAAAATTTTATGAGTTTATGGGTTTTGAACCCAAAACCTTTCCATCGGAATAACGCCTTGGGAAGTTCAAGCTATACATCCCACCTATGGGTGGTGCTTGTTAGACTAAGGGAAAAATTATTATTTAAAGTTGTATGTTGGTTTGTTTGGATGGAGAAAGGGTTGGGGCTATCCCCAACCCTCGGTCGCAACCCTTCCACATATGACCACCGCCTCCTCCCTTTACATTTGGTGCACCATAGATATAATCGTTGCTCCAGCCCCCGATTCCGTGGGAAAATCCATGTGACCCGGGCTCCTCCAGACTCTGCGCGGGTAAAACAGTTAGCACATGGTCGGTCGGGCTTGTCCGCCGACCAAGGTGCTATTCCAAGGGCTAATTTGGTGGAGGGCTTAGTTGTTTGTGCATGTAAAGGGATCAGGCCTAGCCACATGGGCCAAGCCACACAACCCGATGCCAAACATGCAAGGGAGCCAGTGTGCCAAGAGGATAGCCAGTGGCCACTTGGGATGCACCCATATGCCCAGGGGGTAATGAATAAGGGGTTGCACCCAAATAATCTGCAAAAGTGGGTTTTTCAACCTTGGAATAATGATTTTGTGGATTTTATTCAACTGTTTTGGATATTTTTGGCCCTTATTAGGGGATATTGGGCCCTTTTTGAGGCCAAATCTTAGGGGGAAGTTGGGGGATGGTTACTAACTTCAGATCTATATAAACTAGGTCTTCTTGAGGCCATTAGAGGAGATTCAAAGAAGTTTTATGCTGGAGATTTTCCAAGCCAAAGCCATTTTTATGCAGGGAAGTTGTTGAGGAGCCCAGATTTGCAGGCCATTTCTGGGAGCTCTGGTCATCCATTTTGAGTGTCATTTTTTTTGTTGGGTTCTAGAGATCAGGTAGAACAAGACCAAATCAGTTGTGTAACCTTTTGGCATTGTTTTGATGTACTTATTGAGTTTTGAACAAAAATAAGAAAGCCTCACCCACTGAGACAAAGGCCCGGAGACGTAGGCGAGATTGTCGAACTCTGTTATCACATTGTTGTTATGGTTTTTTGTTGTTTTATGCTTTGTTTCAGATCTATACATGTTTATATGGCTATTATACTTCTTCTATAACTTCTTCCTCTTTCTTTAAGCTTCCTAATTGGTTAATCAACACATGCTTAATAACTCAACCATTGTCATTTAAAATATTTTTTCGGATCAAGGTCGCTTCTTCGATTCATAGTTCCTTACAAAAGGGGAGAATCCTCATGGAATGGGAAGACTCCTCATGGCATCCATGTAGACAACAATAACCATGAAATAATAATAAAATGCGTATGTCTATCTAAAGAACTTGTAAGAGTTAGATACAATATTGAAGTCTTACTAATAACATTCAAGGCATTTTCAGAGGAGTCTCTTCGTCGTAACTACGAAAATTGAAGAGCAGTGGAATGTATTAAAGGCATCCATTTTAGCATACAGAATCAATGGTGGGTTGATTTCAACTACTAAAAGGAAAGGCATTGATCCAAATGTTGAAGAGCATGAACTAAGATGCAATTAGTTCGGAGGAGCTCAGCAAGTAGTCATCTGAGAAAGCACTTGCTTCACAAGATACTCGAACTCCATTCCATGGTGATTCAAGATACTAGTTTTTTTAATCAAGGTGGTGGTGGTAAAGATCTTCAAAAATGGCGTAGAAAAAAAAAGGTGGAGGGGGTTACTAGGTCGTGGTTGCTTCTTTCAAAGTGCTAGTGATGTGGGGGCGTTGACCAAGGTTTTGGGCTAGAATAATTTTTTAGGTATGATCATAAGCTTGAAAGCAACCACATTGTATTTGATAGGAATAAAAAATTAGGGAAGAAGCAATTTCATAGACCCAAAACAAAACCTGACAGTCCCAATATTGAACTTAATAAACCCAATAGAAAATTTGATAGACCAAATGTAGAATCACTCAAAAAATAAGTGTAGATATCTCGGTGCTTTTGAATCCAATATGAACAAAAAAAATGATTTTTCCCCCGAAAAATTAGAATAGGAAATAAAAACTCACCATTAAAATTTTGTTATTCCACAACCCGAATCCTTCAAAACTCCTTCACCTTATTCAATGATAGATGTAGGATTTAACTCATCAATATCTCCCAACAATGGCAGCTCTGATACCACTTTGACAAAGTGTCCTCAAACACATAACTTTTATTCATGAAGGAAAAATATTACAGCAATAAGACATGAGGGCTACGGGCCAAAATTCCTCCTCATGTAGAATAGCAAATGGGTTTAAATATCCCAAAATCAATAACAAAAAATAATGTTATCTAAAACTAACTTGGACACCTCACATAATCACGTGAGTGTGTAGGTGTCCTTATACATTGATGTTTTGTTTACTAAAACATTTATTCACTAAAGTCCTATTTTGGATCATAATTTATAACATGGGTGACAAGGGCACATGCTCCAATATAGAGTGGAGGAATAAAATTTTGGAACATGTAGAGATTCATCTTCTCATTAATTTCTCCTAACTACATTGTGACCTTGAACCTATCATTGATTTCTTTGGAAAGGAACTTGTCCAGTCAAAATCCAACCGTGTTTCTTATTTTAGTAATTTTATACATGGATAACAAATCGGCACTTAAAATTGGCACACAATAAACACCATTGATGGACTCATTCTCAATTGCACATTACTAGAATCAACCATTGTAAGTGCTCTCTCTCTCTCTCTCTCTCTCTCTCTCTCTCTCTCTCT
>JZKD02S1681366.1:23839-58881 GCA_000966675.3 Picea glauca
CACCTTACCACCTCCCAATACTGCCCGTGCTCCTGTTGACACTTGTCCTCAATTCGCCTGAGCGCACGCCTGTCCCTGTCCGCTGTCATTTCTCCCCCCTCTCATCTCCCAACATTTGTCTTCCACTAGCGCCCATGTCCCCCACTATTTGTTGTCGTCTACCCACTGACTAATCACTATGTCCTGCCACTACATATTCTCCCCTCACCACATCACCCCTGTACCTTTACACCTCATCTCTCACATACTGGTGCCCACGCATTTCCAGTCATCACTCCACCAACCACATCATTCCACCTGGTCGTCGATTATTTGTTGTAGCCTACAAGCCTGCGTCTATCATCTCGCCAGCTCCCCATCGTCAGCGTCCATGTCTGCCTGCCAGTGTTCCCGGAAAACATCCAGCGAAGATCCAGGTGGAAGATATTCAGAGTGTGACCATCTTCTTTTCCAGATGTCGAGTTGACTCAGGGTCTTCTTGATCCTGATGTAGGTAGTTAATGAAAAATAAGGAGGTGATTGAGACATCGTCTCCATCCATATATGGAAATCCAGAAAGGACTGGTAGATCTAAGCTCACGTCTAATGATGAACTGTATGCACAGTCTAACAAAGGAGATTCAAACGGAAGAGCTCGCATCTAACAAAGATCTGCATGCACGGTCTATAGAGAAAGCTCCGACGTAAAGCCTTGAATGCATGACTCGATCATTCCTCTAATGGTTGTAGTCAACGCTTGAGTATAAGTGTACATTTTTTATAATTTGTTAAGGTGGATGGTTTAGCAAGGCTCCTGTATTGTAAAGTTTTGATGAAGCTCTGGTTCTCTTGTTATGTAGCTTGATTTGAGACTTCTTGTTTAATGAAAGTCAGCTTTCTTCTTTTTCTTATTCTCCTCTGATACTGAAGTGTCCATGTCTGACCGATTCTAGTGGATTTTTATAGTTGCATTGTGATGGATGTTTGATTACAGTCCTATTATAATGTTCTTTAGTTTCCTAAAACTTGAAATCCAAGAGGATCTTGTTTTCTGAGTTTTTCCTCCTTAGGTTGCTTGAATACCTGATGTCCATAGCAGACCTCTGCATTCTCCTAACCAATTCTTCCCCCTATTCACCTTTACTACAACTCACTGACTGAAGTTAATCAAGACCTCAACTACTTGTGCATGTTAGTCCAGTTTTCTGAGTTAAAATGATATTATCCTGAGTCTGCACCCATTTAACCCGTCTAAATTCATTCATTGTGGCATACAAACTGATGGGTACTGGGCTTACCTTCAATGAAATCTAAAAGTGACTTCTAGTTCTAACAATGTGTACCTGGTGTCGACTAGTACATAGTCAGATCAAGGTGTTTGGTTGATCAACTCAGGAGCATCCTATCATATGACACCACATAGAGAATGGTTATGCAAGTATGAATGATATGATGGAGGTGATGTGTTCTTAGGGGACGACTCAAAAACCAAAATTGTCGGACGAGGAAGAGTTCGATTGATACTGTGGGATGGGAGGAAAATAACCCTTCCAGGTGTGCTACACATTCCAGGTTTGGAAAGAAATCTGATATATGTGAGTAAGATGAGTGATGTTGGAGTACACACTTTGTTTCAGAAGGATTCATGCAAGATGGTCAAAGGTATGATGGTCTTAATGAAAGGAGTTCAGATTGGAACCTTGTACAAGTTATTAGAGAATGTCCACTCGACACGATGCAACAACATTGTTTCTCCTGAAGTCGACTCAACTTCGATTCAAATCGACCTGACTCGAGTTGAGTCAGTACAAACCGACTCAACAAGAAATGATAAAATCGACCTGACCAAGCTATGACACGAGAGGATGGGACACATTGGAGAAAAAGGAATTTGAGCTATACACAACAAAGGTATGGTCGAAGGGTGTCCTGAATGTGGTTTAGAGGTCAAATTTTTTTAACATTGCATATATGGAAAACAAAGTCAGGTGAGGTTCCCATCTGGAGTGACAAGGGAAAATGGGATTCTCGAACTGATTCATAGTGATGTGTTTGGCTCGGTTACAGTGACTTCACTTGGTGGATCCATGTATTATGTCTCCTTCATATATGATTTTTCCAGGAAGACCTGGATATGTTTCCTAAGAAAGAAATCGTAGGTTTTTGAGAAATTTAAAGAGTTTAAAGCTCTTGTAGAAAACTAGACAGATAAGAAGATTAAGATGTTGAGAACTGACAATGGTGGTTAATTCTATGGAAAAATAATTTGATCAGTTCTATAAGCAGTGTGGCATAGCATGCCAAAACACCACACCATACACCCCATATCAAAATGGAGTTTCCAAGAGAATGAATAGAATGTTGATGGATAAGGCAAGGAGCATGCTCAGTGGTTCTACACTCGCACAAGAATTTTGGGCAGAGATAGTCGACACTGCAAGATATATGGTGAATATGTCTCCTTCATCAGCGCTAACTCCACGGGAGGTATGGTCGGGTAAGAAGCCTTCAGTTTCGCATCTCAAAGTATTTCGTTGTGATGCATTTGTGCATGTTCTCAAGGAAAAGAGGATCAAGCTGGACAAGAAGGTAGGCAAATGTATTTTCATTAGATATAAAGAAGAAATGAAAGGATATAATCTTTGGGATCCTGCATCAAGAAGAACAGTGTATAGTCGAGATGTGGTCTTCAGAGAAGTCATAGGTAAGTCTGAGCCTAAAGAAATTGTTTAGAACAATAATAATACTAAGACAATGTGGTTTGCACTGAGGAACGAAGAAGATGATTCAGATGAGTCGATTGAATCTGAGGAAGAGGTGGAGCAACATAATCTAGTGGTAAAGAGGGCAGAAAGAGTAAGAAAACTAGTTGAAAGGTATATTATGCCTGACTTTCATTCCACATCCATGCTAACTTCTATCGACGATGAGCCCAAGTCGGTTAGTGAGGCAGTCAACTCACCAGAGGGTAAAATCTTGAAGGATTCCATGGTCAAAGAGATGGAATCCTTGCACAAGAATGAGACATGGGATTTAGTCAAGCTACCTAGTGGAAGAAAGCCCATCATTAGCAAATGGGTATTCAATAAGAAGATGAATGTCACGGGATAAGTTGATAAATTCAAAGCTCGACTGGTAGTGAAAGCTTATTCCCAAGTTGAGGGAGTCGACTTCAGTGAGATTTGTTTTCCTGTTTCAAAACTAACTTCCATTAGAGTACCAATGTCTCTAGTTGCAGCACTCTATCTGGAAATAGAACATATGGATGTGAAGACAATGTTCCTACATGGGGACCTGGAAGAAGAAATATACATGAAACAACTTGAATGATTTGTAGTAAAGGGTAAGCAAGAGTTGGTGTGCAAACTAAAAAGATCCCTCTACTGTCTAAAGAAGTCGCCAAGGATGTGGTACCAGAAGTTCGACACATACATCCTTAGTTTGGGATTTGTGAGAAGAAAATATTATCGGTGCATATATTCCAAGGAAGAAGGTGGGTGTTTCATATATGTAGCTTTGTACGTCGATGACATGTTGTTGATTGGGAACAACATGGACGCAATAAAGGAGGTGAAGAAGCAGTTATCCTCCAAGTTCAACATGAAGGATCTTGATGCAGCTAAATTCATTCTGGGAATGGAGATTAAGAGAGATCGAGCCACTAGAAAGCTCTAGTTGAATCAGACAAAGTATATTGAAATAGTTCTGAAATGGTTCAACATGTAAGATTGCAAACCACTAAAGGTATCAATTCCTGTGGGATCAAGGATTATTATTGAATAGTGTCCAAAGACACATGAATAAATAGAGTACATGACACGTGTTCCCTATGCAAGTGTTGTTGGTAGTCTAATGTATGCGATGGTTTTCACTCGACCAGACATTATCCATACAGTGGGAGTGTTGAGCAGGTATATGTCAACACCTGGAAAGGAGCACTAGACTATTGTCAAGAGAGTATTCAGGTATTTGTGTGGCATGAAGGACTATGCTATATGCTACCAAGGAATACTTGGAGGTAACAGTGGTAAATTAAATGTACATGGCTTTGTCGATGTCGACTGGGCTGGAGATATGGATCGATGGAGGTCAACCAACGGATATGTCTTCTAAATGTTCAGTGAAGAAATAAGTTGGATGAGTAAGTGATAAGCGGTCGTAGCCTTGTCAAAAACAGAAGTTGAACACATGGTGGCCACTCATGGAAGAAAAGAAGCAGTATGGATGCAAAGGTTGTGTTTCGGACTAAGGTTTGAGCATAGAGCTATGAAGGTAAGTTGCGACATTAAAAGTGCAATATTTCTAGAAAAGAACCCTACTTATCATTCGAAGACTAAGCACATTGATATACAATACCATTTAGTAAGAGATATGGTGCAAAGTAACAAGGTGCTACTGGAGAAATTAGACACATTGGAAAACATAGCAGACTCGTTGACCAAGTTTGTGAGTTATGTGATGTTCTCTTTGTGTAGAGAGGAAATGGGAATTGTTGTCCTGGGTCTGTGAACGAAAGTTCAGGAATCTCTTATTTCAGCAAAGAAGACAACAAGTGGGAGAATGATGGGTTGTTATATTCTTTGCAGTGGAATTCTATTTGAGGTGAATCGACTGAAGGTCGAAGTCAACGTGGATCGACAGCAAGTCAGAGGTCAAGGTGAGTCGATCGAGTAAAGTCGAAGTTGAAGGTCAAGGAAGTTCAACATGGTAAACGCATCGACAACAAGTCAAATATTTCAACCAACAAGAGGTTGAAATGCGGATGTGTGGTGACTGACTAAAGACTGAATGAAGGTCGATTGGTAGTTGATTGTAACAAAATCTCGAGATTTCCAAGATCTATAGCCAATGATATGCATGGATATGTAACCATTTTTGGGTGCCAATTCTTTAGGGTTTTGCCTATTGTAAAGCCTATAAAGAGGCAGGTTGTAAGGTCGTAAAGGCTAATGCAAAATATGTAAATATGAATGAATCATAGGTTGTTGGTCATGTAGAATTATGTCGGATTGGCTACAGGGTTGTTCTTGCATAGGAAAGAGGGTATGATTTCAATTGTGTCTTAGTTGTGGACCAAGGTTAGACATGTAAAAGGTTATTCATATTGAATAAGACAACAAGAAAGCAGAACGCTCAAGGAATGTTGGTTTTCTCAATTTGGGTTTCCAAGGTAAAATCTCTATGTACTGTGTGATTGCTTTGTCATTTACGTTCTTGATTAAATTCTTCTTCTCCTATGCTAGGTTTAGTGTGGAAGTGTCTATCATTTCCTGACATCTATTTGTATCTTTACATCCTCAAATTCCTTTTATTTTTCTTCTTATACCTTCTCTTCGTTTTCATTTGGAGACTGAATGGTGATGCTATCCTTTAACTTCTTTCGGCCTTCTTCAATTCTTCATTATATTTCTGATTTGATATCTTATGTATTTGGGGATTCTTCAACCATCTTGAAAATATCCTCTTCAATTCTTTTGGTAGGTTCTTCACCCATAATCTTCAATGTTTCCTAATTTTGAAGATAATTATTTTCTTCTTTTAATCTCTTGACCTTGTTAAGTAGTGTTTGATTGTGGTTTTGTAATTTGAAAATTTATTTATCCTTACCCGTAATTTATTTATCCTTCTATAGCTTGTCCAATTCCAAATCTCTCTTTTGAAGCACTTCTCTAGATTCCCTCAAGTCATCCTTTATTTGTGCATTTTCTTCCCATTCTATTTCCTTCATCCATTTACGTAAGAAGGCTATTTCAAAATTTCTCAAAATTCATGGGAACTTTTGGTACACTTAAATCAATATTATTCCACTAATCACGAGCATCAACTACAATATAAACAATTGTAGAATCAACATTTTTCCAATTCTTCTTTGCAATATTCAACCATTTTTTTTCCTATTCAACAATTTTTTTTCCTCAATCCCACTTCCCTTTCCCAAAATAGTTGGTATTGTCATTAGTTATTTCTTAACATTTAAGGTATAGTCAAAATACTTAGATTCTAATTTCCTCAAACCTTGGTTATCAAAAACTAAAAAATGCATTTTATCAATATATTGTCATTTATTTCCTCTTTCTGATGTCTTTTGAATCACCTAAATCGGAATTCCAATAAAAAATTATACATTTAAGTTAGCATACATTTTTAAGCCCGCATTTGTACACTACTTTGCAATTCAAACTTGTAGTTGATGTATCTCCACAATAATTCACCAATGAGTTTCAAATTTCATCTTTTAACAATCTAAAATGTCTTCTTCACAATTTCGTCGGTCTCATAGAGTTCTGATGTGCCAAAAAAAGTTACGGTCACTCTCACAAAATTTGTGAATTTTTGGGGCTCTCAAGTGAGTAGATTATATGGACTTCCAATTCATTAATGTTCTTATATGACTTTCAAATTTGAGCCTAGAACACCATGACTTGTCTTCTTTCCAATTATATAGGTGGCATTCAATGTGGACCTTTTGATCTTTACCTACAATTATTTTTTTAAAACCACATTTTGAAGTCTAGTTTCATAATTAGATAGAAACCCTAACTTGTATAGACTATAACTGTGAAATTATAGAGAATAAGATTTTAAATTTGGACCAAATTTACTTCGTTGTTTCGTATTTCCAACCCTTCAATTCCTATGCAATTTTACGATCCCAAAAAAGGTTATAGAAAAAATGGTAAGATGACTCTTTTGTGAGTACATATTTAAGGATTGTTCATTTTGATACAAATGGTATGAACCAAAAACTCAAAATAGAATGATAAACTAGAATACATATGATGTACACTGAATATGAGAGTGGAGAATAAATCTCAAAGTGATAATATAGATGAATTACACAATAAATCTGTATACATTAGGAAAACCTCATGTAAACAACCCATGTACATTCATATATCTAAATCATATGTCCATGTTTACAATAATTATTATATTGACCTCTGTATATACATATTCTCACGCATTGCACATGTGCTCCCTATATTAAGCTAACCCTTACTACATATACATTTAACACCATATATACCCCCGTTAGTGTCATAACAATCACAAGTCAAAATTATGTGTCAATAGTCCACACTAACAAGTACTATAGTCATCTTCATCTCCAAATTTCTCAACTATCTTGAATGGCCTTTTAGAAAAACTCTTAACCCTACTTGGTAGCTATCATGTTGTGACATTGTGAAGTTGGCCCATGTTATGTTCCTTTGTATAATAATAAAGATCAACAAAATGGAAAATATGAGAGATATTCAATTCTTTGAATAGATCGCAAAGACCAACGGTGTTGCCCATATTTCTCAACAATCACGGGGTCAAATTTATTCATTTTTAATTTGTTACATATTGGTCTTTGAGAAGCTATTTTTTTTAATAAAAAACACATCATCGTCATATCATCCATTTGGTGTTGTTTTCTCTTTTTCATATCAACTCCATCCTTATAGACTTCATTATGTTTCTTTATACTTTTCGACTTGTTAAAATAAGTGCATCATCCCTTTTACAATTATTTAAGTTCAACAAAAACATAAGCATCTAAATGCACACGTCTCAATTCTGCCATCCCCTTTGTACAAAGTTGATATATAATCTTAAAAGGTGAATACCAAGTGGTGGTATCAAGTCCCACTAGCTTGGTTGGTCCTGCATTAGATAACACAATTTTAGTCTAATTAGCTATACTAGTTAATCAAACTAAATTGAATTTATGTGTTCAACATTTTCCAAATACCCAAGTCCAATTAACAACATTAGTTAATCATAACTAAATTAAATATGTGTCTCAATATTTTCCATATTGTTCACCAAAAATGGATTTGGAATACAATGTCTTTGTTGAAGGTGACATAGTAAGGCATTATGTGTAAGTAAACCAAATTTTTAGAGGATACATTTGCAACATGTAATGCATTTCCTTGTGTATTGCAAGATATAAAATGGGCCATTATACAAAAGTGACCAACAACAACATATATAGTATCATAACTCTTTTGAATTTGCAATAACTCCAACAAAAATCTTGTACAAAACAAGGGTTTCTATTTGCCAATATTTTGTTACCTACTATTTGCAACTTTAAAAATGTGACACTTGTCATGAACTGTAGACATGCTTAGGAAATAATTATGTTCTTTTAATTATCTTAGGGTTTTGTGTTTCATGTTTTTTTGAGCAGAGGTTATGTTCTTCAAGTATAAGTGTTTCCCTTATGAGACATTTAGGAATGCACAATTGCTTCCTATCCAACAAGGGGTGTTGCAAAGTAGAAAGTCTTTACTTTTATATGAGAGTCGCATAGAGAAAGCAAGAGTGACATTTGTCTAAACCCGTAGCACTAAACCATGAATATGACTCACATGTCTTTCCCACTTCACTAGCTTCACACATACTAAGTCACTTGTGCTCCACGATTAATCTCCCTAGGTGATCATGTAGTTACCCATGCAATGTTTCCTTCCCAAGTGTTCTTGTCAATGAAAATTAAATGCAATTGTGTGCCACACTAATCTCAAGCATGCATATCCTCTATTGTCTATGTTGCAACTCCTTCAAGTGGCTCACTCACATGTCCTCATTACGAAGAAATCCCAACACTCCAATTGTCTATCTTCAAGGAGTATCGGGCATGCTACAGCTGCTCCAAGTGGCTTGCTTGCAGTGTTTGGAAGTTACCTTCACAAGGAGATCAGCAAACCAATATCAAACTAAAGGGTGAAAGAACATATAGCGAGGTCATCGATTCCCATAGCTATTATGGTTATAATTACCTGTAATTTTCCCTTGCAATGTCCTCGACTGGATCAACAATGATCTCGTCCACTAAATTTTGGGTCACATACTATGGATCTCCATGGGTTTTCTTCTTTGATGTAGTCTTTTGTTTTAAATTTCTAGATGAAGTAAAATAGATGAAATCATTTGTAGAGCGTCTACCCTCTAGAACTAAAATACAGACAACTAACTACATTGCTAAAATAGGGTAAGAAATTTGTCGAAGACATTCTCCCTATTAATGAATATGGGGAGAAATGTTATATGGATGAAATGATTGCCCTGTACTCATTTCCATTTGCAAGAAGAACTCTAGTCTTGCATTACGTTAGGTAGACCATCACATCCATGGTAGCTTGAGTAAGGGTTACCCATCGATATGTCAGTCGAATTAGGTTTGTGTTATCAATAATAGATACTCAAGGTAAATTATGTACAATCCATTGTTTGGAAGGTGGATTCATTGCCGATAGACTGGAATATTTAAACATCTAGTGCATTTATCATTCACAAGTATTGATTATCTAGAAGTTTCATTTCAGTTGGATGGTTCCATGCATTGTGGCCTATTTATATTTCCTCAGTGATTCACATATCTTGCTTTGTAGATTATTCTCATATGGATGAGATATGTTCCAATTCTCAAGGAATTTAGGGTCATATGTCCTCCATGTTTTTATTTTCATAATTATTAAGCTACATCTTGACATGGATCAACTACGGTTTCTTTCACCTTTTGCTTTCACCTTTTGAAAGCATACCAACATCGACCAACATTGTTGTACATTTTTTATGGGTTGTGTGGTCCTTCCTCAGCCATACGATGGAAAAAATAATTCTATTAGTGCACATGATAGTTAACATGATATTCCACAAATAATTTGGATGGGCTTCCCGAAGCCAACAAAAATCTATAATTTTCCCACCTCCAATGAACACCACTATAATTAACTATCATTGCCCCCAAATATTGGAAATTTCAGGTTAATGATTCAATATTTGATCTTGATATCGAATACCCATAGGTAAATGCAAGTATCAACAATACATTGCATTTTTTAGTAATTATTTACTTTAATTATATTTCTTATCTTACCAGTAATTATCTACTTTGATTGTATCTCTTATGCTAGATGGGAGATAAATTAATTGTTCTCTCCAAGAATGATTTTGATGTCATAGCATCACCCCTTTTAATGATCAAGACTAGTATGTCCATCGATCCAAACTGTGATCCATATATAGGTGGAATATTTAGCAGCTATCATTGCTCCTGCTTCCTTGGGGGACACCCCGGGTTGAGGAGTTACTTGGAATGATGCCATATTTTACTATGACGGGCCTTATAAATTGGATATGGTCAAGGATCTAGCTTCTGCAGGTGAGAATGAATTAAAATGCATCATTTTCTTGTCTCAAAATTTTGAGTATGTAGATAGAAATATCCTAAAAAAATTGTTCATGATAAGACAATAAAATCTATTAGAAACACTCTCATTGTATAATGTTCTTTTATGTATGACACAACCCAATATTTGAATGATTGTGTTATCGTGGTGCACAATAAGATAATTTTACATATAACGATTTTTCTTTTTGTGGGGTCTCACAATATAGGATACTATTTTTATTCAAAATTGTGAGACAATACAAAAATTGACAATATTTAGTAGCATAATGTGTTTGGAATCGAGTTATACCTTGTTGACCATATTATACTATAAACATGTATAAAAGGAGCCAAGTAGTGTAGAAGTTTGCAACATGGTATATATCCCATACTTCCCAAAAAAAATATATTGTTGAGTGTATTCAACATAGTGAAAAAATAATTGGTGACCATAATATGTAATATAAACCTATTTAAAAAATAAACAAGTGTTGTATAGCAACTTAGTCCCTGCCGCACAAGTTTGAAATTGAAAATATATAAAAATTATGTATATCTATATGATTTTTATTAAAATACTTAAACTTGCTTGAGGTGTCGAAAATATCTTTTGCCCTCGTGCATTGATTAGTATGTTAAGACTGATCATTTTTTGTTGCATAATGTATCTCTATGTATAATTCATTGTCAATATCAAGCTCATAATCCAAATATAGTCTCAATATAAATTAATCTTGATCTTATGATGATTATAATTATAAATTATTATAATAATGATTATGATAATTATAAAACTACATAAATGATAATTATGATGATGATAATTATAACAATTACAAGTTTATCACCATGTTTGAATGTAGTAACGGTGCCAACGGAGTCCCCATGAACTAGCTTAATCTTCATATTCACTTTTCCAAAGATGTATGTGTTCTTGGAAGCAAAACTTGCACCTAAAAACACAACAATATCAATGAGACTTGGTTTAATGTTTCGAATGATCATTTACCTCACTACATTTATATGACTCTCCATAAATTAGTCTTTGATTTTATTCGAGGGATTAAAAACTTATAATAGTATTGTAAGTGATAAATATGTGAGCCTATACTATACTTCATTCAAGTTTGATTTTGTTAAACAACTAAGAGGGGGGGTGAATCAATTGTTACTGTGCTTAAACAATTATGCACATTTTAAACTCATTACAAAACACTTAATGATGATCACAATAATTCAGGGAAGTAACCAATAGAGTATTCAACATCAATCACACACATGAAGTATACAGAGACAAATATTCTTGAGGAAACCCATAAAGGGAGAAAACCTCTTCTTCTTAATATGATAAGTAGTCTTTATATTTTGTACATTATCATTCTTATGAGCACCCACTCTTTGTGAGGCTACCACCTCTGTTTTACAAGCTGCAACTTGCTGAGAGCACCAAATCTCTGGTTTCTCCAGCACCCATTAGAAGGAAGCACCAACTCCCTGAGTGTTCTAGCACCAACTGGATGGAAGAACCAACTTCCAGACACACAGGCACCAACATGTGTAATAGAGAACAATCGTTCTCCCTTCCACCACCCTACCACCCTGGTTTTTCTGGTTGCAACTAGATGGAAGCTACAACTCCCTATGTTCAAGCACCCACTTGAAACTCTGAGGACAACAGTCCTCCCTAGCACCTCCCTACCACCCTTAGATATAAATCTTTGTTACTGAAATTCATCATGGTGATATAGTATTAATCAATGGCTTACCAGTCTCATCATTGTTCTGCTAACTGCTCTGTTCTGCCTACATCAGTGTCTTCCTTCTGGCATCTTCTTGTGCTTTATGTTCTTCTTCTTTGTCTCTGCTTACACACCTCATCTTTTTCTTCATCTCTCAGATCATGCTTCATTGTTCTATTTCTTTATGTTCGTGCTGTATTCTCCATTACATACAGTTCAACTTGTTTTTCACAAAAACAACAAACTCTCTATGTCATGGAAGTATTCTTTTATTCATGTTCTCATCCACTAATACACTCCCATCTCCAATGGTCAAGTCGGCCATCTCATAACACTCATTTCAGAAATCTCAGAACACTCATTTCAGGAAACTCAGAACACTCAAGAGCCATGATTCCAACACTCAGGAACGAATGATTCAGTCGCTCAAGAACGATGATTCAGTTAGTGTAACTGAATCCTAATTGATCAAGAAATCACAAGATGAAACAGTAACCCTTCGATCAGATTCGGTTTGATCAGCCCCGTCAAATTATATCTTATTTAAATCTCTTATCTCACATGACCAATGGTGGTGACCAGATGTTAGGCTTAACGATCACTTGAGCGCTTATCAATTCAATAGTCATGATTCAATCTTCTGAAATGGATGACAGTAGTAACTTCGGCATTTCTCCCTTCGAAATTTTTGGGTTTGAAACCTTTCAAAACTTTCGAATTAGATTTCTCGAAGAGATCGGACGGTTTACGTTTATTTCGCGGAAACAGATCAATCATCAAATTTGATTCTTACAAGCCTTAATCTGACGGCCAGGACTTAATCAACTGTTGAGATGGATGGCTACCTTTTACTCCTAGTCTTCATCTATTATACTTACATTATCCTTCCACTGTATCTTGATCAATGGTTGAGAGTGCACCCGACATCAGATCAATGATCGATATCTCCTTCAGGTCTCCGGACTTCGGATGTTTCAACTTACGTTATCCTTCCACTAGAGTAGATCGACGGATGAGAATACACCTGAAGTGATATTTCAGATCGGACGACTAGTGTCCTTACTGACGTGGTCTGCCACATATGTCCTTTGTTGACGAGGTCCACCACATGTCCTTTGTTGGCGTGGTCTGCCACATGTCCTTGTGGACAAGGTTTGTTGACGTACTCTGCTAACATAGATCTCCCTGATCTAATGGTCATCGTATGTTCTCCAGATATGATGGTCGTTATTCATTTCGGATTTCTGGCTCTCCGGCCTTCGGGGTTTTCAAATATCAAACTGAAAAATCTAAAGTGATATTTTTCCAGAGCTTAACCTCCTCGCATATTTAGATCCGAAGTGAATGATGTTTGTCGATCATGTTCTTAGATCGATGGCTCGATCTATCTATGGTGCAGATTTTTTAGCTTATCATGTCCTTCCACTTGAGATGATCCAACGGCTGACGGGTATTCGGATAATCGAACTCTCATCCCTTTTACCTTATCATGTCCTTCCACTAAAATGTGATCCAGCGGTCATGAAGACACTCGAAGCAGATCAATGATTAAGGATGATTGTGGAACCATAACCTGCGAGTGATTTAACTCGTCACCAAAACTCTGCAATTTGAAGTTGTGCGTCGTTGGTGAGTCAACCACAATCGTCGATCTTCAAGGCTATAAGATCTGACGGTCCTGAGTAATTGTGGGATTGGAAATAGCACGGTCTTTAATTCTCCTTTCTTTCTCCGCAATCTATCCCTATCATTGATCTGGAGATTGCGCATCTGACGGTCACAACTCAATCTGACTTAATCTGATCGCTTGTTGGATCAACCACAGTTGTTGATATCCTAGTCTACAAGATCTGATGATCTAGACCAATTGCGGTATTAGAACTACCGAGTCGTTTAATTCTCCTTCCAATCTCTGCAATCTATCCCTGTCATTGATCTGGTGATTGCGCATTCGACGGTCACGACTTGATATGACTTAAACTGATCGTTTTCTAGATCAACCACAGTTGACAATATTTGATTCTATGAGATCTGACGATCCAGACCGATTGTGGGATTAGAACTAGCAAGTCATTTAATTCTCCTTTTTCTCCCCGCAATTCATCCCCGTCGTTGATCTAGCTTGCAAATCTAATGGTCACGATTCTCCAATGATCCTTAAGCCCACGGTCACTCATATGACCAATGTCCATAAAATGAGACGATCAACACAGTCAATTTCTTGATCGGACGGTTGTTGAGGCTTCTCACCCTGAGCTTATGCTTTTCCTTTCGAGCTTTGATCTCTGCGTACTGTTCGCTCCTCCTCCTGAGATTATGCTTTTCCTGTTTTCCATCGACATTGTTGTTATTTCCATCAATGACAAGCACACTCTTCCTATAAAATATGCCAACAATCTCCCCCTTTGGCATTGATGGCAACCCTGAAAGACTGCACTATTCTGCTTAGACCTCCAACTGTAGCATCCAGACCAGACCTTTTCTCCCCCTTTGACATCAATGTCAAAGAAAACATGCTCCCCCTGATCTATTTTAGTACTTTTCGAAGGTATCAAATATTCAACCAACACATACTCCCCCTTACAGAATGGACTCTCTTAGGTGAGAAAAGGGATGACATCGAGCTTCTGACGAAGATATTCGAATGGTGTCTTGGCTAGGGGTTTAGTAAAGATGTCTGCAATTTGTTCTATGGTTGGAATGTAATGAACCTGAAAAATCTGATTGGTGACCTTCTCTCTCAGAAAATGGTATTTTATGGGGATGTGCTTGGTCTTGGAGTGGAATACAGGATTCTTTGACACACTAATTGCACTAGTATTATCACAATGAATTGGGATCGGTGCAGTATACTTTACCTCCAAGTCTGCAAGTGTCTGAATCATCCACGGTACTTGGGTACAGCAAGTGGCATCTGTTATGTATTCAGCCTCAGTAGTCGATAAGGAAATAGAACCTTGCTTCTTGCTCAACCATGCTACAAGATAATTTCCTAAGAAGAATGCACCTCCACTCATTATTTTCCTTTCATCCATGTAGTTAGCCCAATCAACATCTGAATAGACTGATAATTGAAAATTTTGATTCCTAGAATACCATAGGCCATAGTTCATTGTTTCTTTCAAATATCTGAATATTCTTTTGACAGCTAGCAAATGACTTTGTTTAGGTGCAAACTGATACCTTCCTACCATTCCAACAACATGCATTATGTTTGGACGAGATGTTGTGATGTACAACAGGTTGCCTATCATAGACCTATATGAACTTTGATCAACATTAGGTGAGTCATCATTCTTGCTTAACTTGCATCCAATGACCATAGGTGTGCTCACAAGTTTAGAATCTTCCATTTGAAACCTTTTCAATATTTCTCTTAGATATTTTTCCTGAGAAATAAATATTCCTTCAGACCTCTGAGTAATTTTCAAACCAAGAAAAAATAACAGTTCCCCTATCATAGAAATTTCAAATTCAAACTGCATGGCAAAAGCAAACCATTGTACCAATGAAGCATTATTACTTCTGAAGATGATGTCATCTACATAGACCAACACAATGAGAAAATCATTACCCTCTGTTTTGATATGTAGATTGATGTCAATTGTTCCTCTCTTGAACCCTTTGTCTTGAAGATACTTATCCAGTCTGTGATACCAAGCACGAGGAGCTTGTTTCAACCCATATAAGGGTTTCTTCAGCTTGCAAACAAGGTCATGATTATTTGTTAGTGAAAATCCTTTAGGTTGTTCGATATATACTTCTTCTTCTAGATCTCCATTAAGAAATGTTGACTTAACATCCATCTGATATAATTTTAAGTTCTTATGACATGCATAGTTCCAATCTTGCCACTGGTGCAAAGGTTTCATCAAAATCTTGTCCTTCAATCTATGCATAGCCCTTACAAACCAATCTTACTTTGTTCCTGACAACTTATCCCTGCTCATTCAATTTATTCTTAAAGATACATTTGGAACCTATGACATTTTTACCTTCAGGTCTAGGAACCATCTCGAGTATTGTTTTTCTCAATCTAGTCAAGTTCATCATTCATGGCTTTAACCCAATGGTCATCTTCCTTGGCTGCATTAAAGTCTTTAGGTTCAAGAAAAGACAGAAGGAGACATTATTCAACTGCTTTCTTGTCCGACCTCCTTGGTTTAGATGAACAACTATCTGATGTTCAAGATGGTTCTTCCTAATAACTCTGGAGGGTGTCTTTCTCTTGATCTCCTGGTTTGAGTCCTGCAGAGTATTTGTATCTAACTCAGAGTCTTCTCCTTTTGATTCTTGGACATGTTCATCTTCAGCTTCAACTGTGTCCTCTATAGCAAACTCAATATTGCTCACCTCTCTTACTGGGACTCCTTCATCAACCTTTAAATCAATGCAATCAACTAATTTATGCAATCTTTTATTAAAGCATCYGTATCCTTTACTATTGGTAGCATATCCTAAGAATATGCCTTCATCAGCCTTGTCATCATACTTTCCAAGGTTTTCATTATTATTCTTTATGTAGCACTTACTCCCAAATACTTTGAAGTGTTTGATTGAAGCAAGTCTTCCATACCACAATTCATAAGGTGTCCTGTCACTGTGTGGTCTGAGGTGGGATTTGTTAAGAATATGGATTGTTGTGTGTATTTCTTCTACCCAGTAGGTTTGACCAATGTTCTTCGCATTCATCATTGACCTGTCCATTTGTTGAACTATTCTTTTTTGCCTCTCAACTACTCCATTTTCTTGTGGAGTTCCTGGGATTGTGTATTCTCTCTTGATCCCATGTTTATCACGGAATTCCTTGAAATCACTTGACATAAATTCTCCTCCTCTGTCTGATCTTACTACCTTTAGCCTGTTGCTTGTTTGATTCTCAGTTAAAGCCTTAAATATTTTGAATTTCTCAAATGCTTCAGCTTTTTCTTTGAGAAAAGCAACCCAATTGAGTCTGGAGTAATCATCAATGATCAGCATGAGGTAGTTTTCCTTCCTCGTGCCTTCCTGTCTTGATGGTCCACATAAGTCCATATGCACTAATTGTAGTGGTTTCTCTGTTGAAGTAGAGCTCTTGGATTTAAACTGAGTCCTGGTTAGCTTTCCTACTTGGCAGGGTTTACACACAGAATCTTGTGGCTTTGATATTCTTGGAAGATCTTTTACTGCCTCAAGATTTTTTAGCTTGATTAAGTGGTCAAAGTTTAGATGTCCAAGTCTCCTATGTCATAACCAAATTTGATCATGTTTTCTTAGATGACACTCTTATCTATCTTCTTTCAGCACATATACATTATTATATGTCCTTATGCCTTTAACCACCACTTGTACTGAGTTTACAGACTTTATCTTACAATCTTTGGAAGTGAACACCACTTCACATCCTCTGTCACACATTTGACTTACACTGAGCAAATTATGTTTCAGCCCATCTACAAGTAGAACATCCTGGGCTTTTCCTTTACCATTACTCAAACTCACCATCCCTTTACCTTTGATTTTACCTGGTTCATCGTTTCCAAAGGTCACATTTCCTGTTTTACTTTTACTTATAGACAGAAACTTATCCTTGTCTCCATTCATGTTCTTGGAACATCCACTATCTATATACTAGGGGTCTTTTTGTTTTTGAGATGAAAGTACTAACCCACATTTTTCACTATCTTTCTTTTTCCACATGCTGGCATTTCTAGCTAAAGGTTTTATCCTTGGATCTGCTTTGTAATCCTTCATATGACAGTTTGCAGCTTTGTGGTCGAAGTTATGACAGTTATAACATTCGAGATCATTATTCAATAGGTCAAAGTGATTGGTACAACTTTGTCTACTCATTGGCTTTTTGGTTTTATGTTGCAAAGATTGTTTATTTCTTGATCTCCTCAGTTGCATGTCTCTAAACTTAATTTGACAATTTGCAATCTTATGACCAAAATTAGAGCAGTAAAAACAGTAACCATGGAAGAAATTTTGGTACCTAAAGGATGGCCTTCTTCTTGGCATTTGTTGCTCCATCTTCTAATATATTTCTTCTTGATCAGGGATCATCTTGTCTTTATTAGCTTCTGGTGGCAGAGTACTCGCATGGTCTGATTGTCTGTTGACTTGGAACTTGATCATCTTTACTAGCTCTTTGCTTCTTGAACCACTTACATAACCTAAATCAGTCTTCAACAAAGGAGATCTTTGTTTGCTCAGAATGTCATTTAGTTTTGTTGACGCTTTAATGCTTGGAATATTTTGGAGATACAAGGCTTTAAACTTCTCCATCTCTTTTCTGGTTTTTACTACCTCTTTTTCCAAGGCTTCACATCTTGCCTTCTTCTTCGATAACTATTGTTTCATAATGTCCTCTATTTTCTTTGCCTCTTCTAATTTCACTTTTAACAGGGAAAAGTCTTCATCGGGTTTTTTACTGTCTTTCTTGAACTGTATCAGCAATAGTTTTTGCTTTCTCTTCTTAAGTTTGAGTCCATCAATCTCTTCCAAAGCACTGATCAGATCCCCTTCCAAGTCAACCACAACTTCTTCATTATCAACATCACTTTCTGTGCTTTTATTATCATAATCCTCTTTGTCCATAAGAATAAAGTCACAAGCAGAATCATTGTCTGTGTCTCCTGAAGAGTCATCATTGTTTACACATAAACTTTTTTTTTTACCAAATCTCTCAAATTTGTACTTCTCTTCACCTTCATAGTTCTGGTCCTTCTTCTTGTGTGGACACTTAGATGCAAAGTGACCTATCTTTCCACAGTTAAAACATTTGAAGGGAAACTTGCCTTGGTACTTGCCTGATCCTTTCTTTAGTTTTCTCACAAATTTTGCTTCAATTTCATTAGGTTCATAATCCTCATTCTCATCTGCTTTAAATGATGCTTCTCTAGAGGTGGGTTTATCTTTACCTGTCCTCATTTCATATGCAGTCAATGTTCCTAGAAGTTGATCAAAAGGCAGAGTTTTTAGATCATTAAGTTCTTCTATAGCAGAGACCTTTGGGTTGAACCTATCTGGCAGAGATCTCAAAATTTTCATAACTAAAGAGGCTTCCTTAATTTTTTCACCAAGTGCTTTCATTGCATTTACTAGTTCTTCAACTCTCATAAATTACTTCCCAACAATTTCATCCTCTTTCATCTTTAGTTGTTCAAACTATATTCTATAGGTTTGATGCTTGGCATCCTTTACCTTCTCATTACCTTCATAATCGCTAATGAGTTTGTCCCACATTTCTTTGGCAGATTTTAAGTGCATAACTTTTACAAATTCTGCTTCTGCAAACCCACTCCGAATAACATTCATAGCCTTAGCGTTGAAGCTGAATTCTAGCTTGTCATCCTTAGAAGCTAGTACAACTGGCTTTACATAACCAGTCTCTACCACATCCCATACATTTTCACCTAAATCCATTATGTAGGTTCTCATCCTAACTTTCCAAAAGGCAAATTTTGTTCCATTGAATATGGGGGCCTTATTGGTTGAAGTTCCTTCATGGCTAGTCATGTTTAAGCTCTAGGATCTACCCTTAGATCAAAGGAACCCGCTCCGATACCAATTGTTAGACAACTGAGAAGGGGGGGTGAATCAGTTGTTACTGTGCTTAAACAATTATGCCCATTTTAAACTCATTACAAAACACTTAATGATGATCACAATAATTCAGGGAAATAAGCAATAGAGTATTCAACATCAATAACACACATGAAGTATACAGAGACAGATATTCCTGAGGAAACCCATAAAGGGAGAAAACATCTACTTCTTAATATGATAAGTAGTCTTTATATTTTGTACATTATCATTCTTATGAGCACCCACTCTTTGTGAGGCTACCACTTTTGTTTTACAAGCTGCAACTTGCTGAGAGCACCAACTCTCTGGTTTCTCTAGCACCCACTAGAAGGAAGAAACAACTCCCTGAGTGTTCCAGCACCAACTGGATGGAAGCACCAACTTCCAGTCACATAGGCACCAACCTATGTAACAGAGAACAATAGTTCTCCCTTACACCACCCTACCACCCTGGTTTTTCTGGATGCAACCATATGGAAGCTACAACTCCTTATGTTTAAGCACCCACTTGAAACTCTGAGGACAACAGTCCTCCCTAGCACCTACCTACCACCTTTAGATATAATATTTGTTACTGAAATTCATTACAATGATATAGTATTAATCAATGGCTTACCAGTCTCATCATTGTTTTGCTACACTGCTCTGCTTTGCCTGCATAAGTGTCTTCCTTCTAGCATCTTCTTGTGCTTTTTGTTCTTCTTCTATGTCTCTTCTTGCGCACCTCGTCTTTTTCTTCCTCCCTCAGATCATGCTTCACTGTTCTATTTCTTTCTGTTCATGTTGTATTCTCCATTACATACAGTTCAAATTGTTTTTCACAAAAACGACAACCTCTCTCTGTCGTGGCATTACTCTTGTGTTCATTCTCTCATCCATCGTTACACTCCCATCTCCAATGCTCAAGTCAGCCATATCAGAACACTCATTTTGGGAATCTTAGAACACTCATTTTGGGAAACTCAAAATGCTCAAGAGCCATGATTCCAACTCTCAAAAATGAATGACTTAGTCGGTCGACAACAATGATTCAGTTAGTGTAACTGAATCCTAACTGATCAAGAAATCACAAGATGAAACAATAACCCTTCGATCATATTCGGTTTGATCAGCACCGTCGGATTATATCTTATTTAAATCTCTTATCTCACATGACCAATGGCGGTGACCAGATGCTAGGCTTAGCAAGCGCTTAAGCACTTATCAATTCAACGATCACGATTCAATCTCCTGAAATGGACGACTGTCGTAACTTCGACATTTCGAACTTCGAAACTTTTGGGTTTGAAACCTTTCAAAACTTCCGAATCAGATTTCCCGAAGAGATCGGGCGGTTTATGTTTATTTCGCGGAATCGGATCAATCGTCAGATTTGATTCTTACAAGGCTTAATCTGACGGTCGGGAGTTAATCAACCATTGATATGGATGGCCACCTTTTACTCCGAGTATTCGGCTATTATACTTACACTATCCTTCCACTGTATCTTGATCAATGGTTGAGAGTGAAACCCAACATCAGATCGACGGTCGAGATCTCCTTCAGGTCTTTGGGCTTCAGAGATTTCAACTTATAGTATCCTTCCACTGGAGTAGATCGACGGATGAGAATACACCCGAAGTGATCTTTCAGATTGGACGGCTCGTGTCCTTGTTGATGTGGTCTGCCACATATGTCCTTTATTGACGTGGTCCCCCACATGTCCTTTGCTGACGTGGTCTGCCACATGTCCTTGCAGACAAGGTTTGTTGACGTACTCTTCTGACATAGATCTCCTTGATCTAACGGTCATCATATGTTCTCCAGATCCGATGGTCCTTATGGTCTTTATTCATTTCGAATTTCTGGCTCTCGAGCCTTCGGGTTTTTCAAATATCAAACTGAAAAATCTGAAGTGAGATTTTTCCAGAGCTTAACGTCCTCACATTTTTAGATATGAAGTGAATGATGTTCGTCGATCATGTTCTTAGATCGATGGATCAATCTATCTATGGTGCAACTTTTCTATCTTATCATGTCCTTCCACTTGAAATGATCCGACGGATGACGGGTATTCGGATAATCGAACTCTTAGCCCTTTTACCTTATCCTGTCCTTCCACTAAAATGTGATCCAAAGGTCATGAAGACACTCGAAGCATATCAACGATCAAGGATGATTGTGGAACCATAACCTGTGAGTGATTTAACTCGTCACCAGAACTCCACAATTTGAAGTTGTGTGTCATTGGTGAGTCAACCACAATCGTCGATCTTCGAGGCTATAAGATCTGACAGTCCTGAGTAATTGCGAGATTGGAAATAACACGATCTTGAATTCTCCTTTCATTCTCTGCAATCTATCCCTATCGTTGATCTGGGGATTGGGCATCCGACAGTCACATCTCAATCCGACTTAATTTGGTCACTTGTTGGATCAACCACAGTCGTCAATATCCTAGTCTACAAGATATGTCGAGCTAGACCAATTGCGGGATTGGAACTAGCAAGTCATTTAATTCTCCTTCCAATCTCCGCAATCTATCCCTGTCGTTGATCTGGAGATTGTGCATCCGACGATCACGACTTGTTATGACTTAAACTGATTGCTTGTTGGATTAACCACAGTCGTAGATATTCGAGTCTATAAGATCTGACGATCTAGATCGATTGCGGGATTAGAACTAGTGAGTCGTTTAATTCTCCTTTCGCTCCCCGCAATTCATCCTTGTCGTTGATCTGGCTTGCAGATCTGACAGTCACGATCCTCCAATGATCCTTAAGCCAGCGATCACTCATATGACCATCGTTCATAAAATGAGACGATCAACACGGTCGATTTCTTGATCGGACGGCTACTGAGGCTTCTCACCCTAAGCTTACGCTTTTCCTTCCGAGCTTTGATCTCTGTGTATTGTTCGCTCCTCCTCCTGAGCTGATGCTTTTCCTGTTTGTCATCGTCATTGTTGTTCTTGCCATCAATGACAAACACACTCTTCATGTAAAATATGCCAACATATAAACCTATTTAAAAAATAAACAAGTGTAAACTTAGTCCCTGTTGCACAAGTTTGAAATTGAAAATATATAAAAATTATGTATATCTATATGATTTTTATTAAAATACTTAAACTTGCTTGAGGTGTCAAAAATATCGTTTGCCCTCTTGTATTGATTAGTATGTTAAGACTTAGTATGTTAAGACTGATCATTTTTTGTTGCATAATGTATCTCTATGTATAATTCATTGTCAATATCAAGCTCGTAATCCAAATATAGCCTCAATATAAATTAATCTTGATCTTATGATGATTATAATTATAAATTATTATAATAATGATTACGATAATTATAGAACTACATAAATGATAATTATGATAATTATAACAATTACAAGTTTATCACCATGTTTGAATGTAGTAACGATGCCAACAGAGTCCCCATGAACTAGCTTAATCTTCATATTCACTTTTCCAAAGATGTATATGTTCTTGGAAGCAAAACTTGCACCTAAAAACACAACAATATCAATGAGACTTGGTTTAATGTTTCGAATGATCATTTACCTCACTAGATTTATATGACTCTCAATAAATTAGTCTTTGATTTTATTCGAGGGATTAAAAACTTATAATAGTATTGTGAGTGATAAATATGTGAGCCTATACTATACTTCATCCAAGTTTGATTTTGTATTAAAAAAAAAAATCATCGACCTAACATTATCATAATGACATGCTCAAAAGTAGAGTTTACAAGAAATAACATTACCAAAATGACATGCTCAGAAGTGGAACTTACAAGAAATAATGAAGTTTACATATTTGAAATTTGAGGCTTATCCGATATAAAAAAACATGCTTGATTCAAGCTAATCATAAATGACCCGCACAATAGTTTTACAAAATGAGCTTGTGCTAAAATATTATGGACACTGTGACAAGGAGTTCAAACATAACTTGAACTAACCCATTTGGCAAGCCATATCCAACATGCTACTGACTAACTATTATGCTTCATACTAGATTCTATTATCGATTATGTATCTATTGTCGCTGCAATCTGTGCAATCCATGCCTTTGAATAATTATATTATATTGTAAGATCTAAAACAAAAAGTTATCCACTATGCAAGAACATAAACAACAATGTATAGTTTCTGTACAATTTCTGACAAGATCCACATAAGCACCACCTATGTATAAAATCCAGATGATTATGTTCGTTCCACAGGTTCTTTGTTCTTATTAAGAGGAGTCACTGGAATCTTTAGATTTTTGGGTCTTTGCAATGACATGCAAGAAGAAAGTTAAACAAATATATTGAAGTCTACAACCAAATCGGTTGAGAAGACAAGTGCACAGTTCTTAATGAAGCACATTCATAGAAATAGTTGTATAATATGAATAAAAGGATAGATTATACACAATGCAATAATGTTGTTAAGTATTTGTTGTTATAACACAATGCAATGACATTGCTAAGCATTTGTTGTTATAAGATTATGTACAAGAGTTGAAGAGAATAATAGTAATTTAAACATAATGTAACACTCATAACTGCATGACCCATATGTATATGATGGTAAATGACCAATTTCTCAATAGTTCACTTATCATTTCCTTTTTATTGTGGATGAAACTAGTGAAATGAAATGAATTGTCGGGCGTTAATTATCATCTCCAAAATTGAAACTAACAAAATGAATGAATACCATAGCATGTATCATGACCCCCTCCACGATTGAAGCTAACTAAATAAACAAAATGAATTATATAGAATCACAGAGGGATTGAACCTAGTCAAATGTATCACATAGCATCAATCAATCATCAAGAATGAAACTTGCACCAGATCACCAAATGTTCCCTGAATTGAATTGAGTTTTAATACCTATTACTTATTATATTGATCAGGGATTCCATCATTGTGCACTTGCATAAGGAATTTCAACTTTACCAATAGTGATGGCATTAAACTTCTTGCAGTGGGAAATGGTGTAATATGCACATTCACTTTTCCAAAGATGCATGTGCTCTTACAAGCAAAACTTGTACCTGAAAACACAACAATATCATTAAGACTTGGAATGAGCAGTACATGCACTTTTCCAAAGATGTATGTGCTCTTTGAAGCAAAACCTGCACCTGAAAATACAACAATATCAATGAGACTTGGTATGAGCAGCAAAAGCACTTTAAAATCGTTATAAATCATTTTTGGTTTGAACTTTAAAATCGTTATAAATAATTTTTTTATTAAACAAAAATGGAATGTTGAGAGCTTTCCCTACTCTTATAAATAATTGTATTGGAGATGAAGAAATTTCTTAAACTAAGACTGGAATGCTGAGAGATTTTCCTACTCTTACAAATAGCCATATGGGAAATGAGAATTCCTCTCCAAAATGCATTTTCATTATGCAATTTCAACAAACAAATCTTTCATTACACCAATGAGAAGTCGTAATTTTTGGATTTGAACTTCAAAATCATTATAAATCACCGAAATATTAATAAAAGAAGACCAAAACATTGAGAGTTTTTCCTACTACTATAATTAAACATATCAGACACGAGAACCCTAACTGGCAATGTTATCATATTACGAAGCCAAATCCAAAATATAACCACGAAGGTGGAATGTAGGAAGGTCTCGCAGTTAATATTTTTTGGAATAAATTTATGAAGGGAGATAGATGAATTTTTGTGGCCACACATGAACATTGAAATTTGAACAAGAGAACTATGGAATTCGATTTGGACATTTTGGGACGGAGAAAGAGTGAATGAAGGATGTTTGAGGGCACATAAATTTGTGAAATAACATAGAAAAATTCAATATAGTACATTTACCATACAAAATATAAAGATGGAGTGGGCCTTTGCACTTTCAATACAAACCACATGCAACCAATAAACATATCCATCGGTGGGCATGTGCACTTTAGACACAAACCACCTCTACAATTTCAATACAAACCACACGCCACCAATAAAAAAATTTGTCAGTGGGCATGTGCACGTTCAATACAAACCACATGCTACCTATAAAAAAAAATTACATTTGCAACAGAGTTTTCAATTGTGTTTATGGTGTGAAAATTTTCTTTCCAGGCTCTGATGCATCACAATATTAGATATGAATATTCTACAATGTGTTGGCTCTATACTTCACATCTTCGATGACTACAGATGGCAGATAAACTGGGAAGAAAAATACCAGACAATGGTTTTTTTTTTCCTTCAACGAGCCTTTCATGTCTTTGTAAAAGACAATGATTTTTTTCCTAGGATAAGCATAAAAGAAAAGAATAATAACTAGGTAATTTCTTTTTCACTTCAAATATATGATAATGATTTTTTTTTAGGATAAACATAAAAGCACAGTACTCTATATACATGCAAACAAAAATGAACTAGCGACTCATTTTTCAAATATGGAGTAATCTACAAAGAAGTTGTGATTGATCTTTGCTTTCCTCTAGGTGCTTTCATGACATGGTTGAAGCAAAATTGATCTATCTATCCTAATTGAAGACCATACTGGAAGGATGTAATCCTAAAACTTATGCATTTGGTGGTGATCCTATGAAGGTGATGAGGTTGATAAGTGGTCTTGTGACACATATGTGCAAGGTGGCAACATCTATTGAGAAAGAAGTCATATATGTCAATGAATCTAGTGCAACAAATAAATCAAAGTCTGTAGATCAAATGTGATGAATAAACCTTAGGTAATTGAGGCATCCAAGAAAATGTAATGGGAAACTAATGCTAAATTGTATCCTAGTTTTAGTTCACTTCATAAATTTCAGTGGTAACGCACATACACCAAAAAAATGAATTCATGAAAATCAAAGCCATTTGAAATAAATTTACCTCAATATGAGGACAAAAAAGAGGAGAAATTACTCAATTGGTGTATATAAAGTTGTTCAAACATAGTCAATTGGTTTTAGCTCGGGTGGTTGGGAGGAATGATTGTTATCCTCCGCACTCGGGTTCAATTCCCACAAGTAACATGTTGAGTTCATAACAAGTATATTATTTTAATGGCTTCAAGGCTTGTTGTTAACTTGCCTTGTGCCCTAAAGATTCTAGGGTTTACCCTAGGTACCATCTTTGAAATGAGGGAAAGTACTTGGGGGTTTTTCCTGAGCTTTATAACCTAGAAAAAAAAAAGGTGTTCAAACATTTTAGGAAAAAGCTTAGACTAATTACTTAAGAAATTTTTAATTTTCATGCAAATGACTTAAAAAAAAAGCAAGTCGTTTACTATAATCCCTGCTACTCCCTAAAGGCAGGGACTAATAAAGACTATCTTCCTTTCTACATATAGTCCAAGTAGATACTATCCCTTACGTCAACTCTTTGCAAAACCCATAAGTTGCTCCAAAGGTTGAATGATCTTCATAATCCTCCTTGAGGTGTTCAAAACTAACCACATAATTGATTATAGTTATTAATAATGAACTTCATAAACTTAGTGCATTTTTCATCACATTTATTTACTTTTTTATGTTAATTAGGAGGAATATGAACCCTTTATTGGACATTATATTTAGTGCAACAATCAGTTGATGATAGTTGTGATATTAATAAGGATACTAAGTTAGATGTATCTTAGCACATAAGAATGACCTTCATTTTTAAAAATAATAGTTGTGATATTAATAAGGATACTAAATTAGATGTATCTTAGCACATACGAATGACCCTCATTTGTGTTCAAATTTAGGTTATATTAATTTAGTTATTATAGGCAACTTGAGTTATTATTTTACACATTATTAGGAATGTTTTTTTAGTGAAACATTAGATACTCAACATTAATATTTATATACTATTATGGTTACCATTATGAAGATTATCAACTCGTTATCCTTGAGTATTATGATCAAGATGATCATATTTAAAATTATCTTCGATATATTCATTAATTTATTGAATTTTTATGAAAGGTGTGTAATTGGGCTAGCGTCTTCTTCAATATTTGGTCCTCCACTAAAATTATTTGTTATAATTTACCACCCACCCAATATGTCAACTAGTACTCTTTTTCAAAGTTGTCATTTCGTTATTGTCAATTTTATCACTTTATCTCAATTTTCATTTCTCTTTAATTCTCAATTTTGTCATTTTATTTTTATTTTCATTTCTTTTTCTTTTTAATTTTGTTATTTTATCTTTATTTTTATTTACTTTTAATTTTATTGTAGTTTTTTTATTTCTTCTTTTAGTGTTTTCAATTTTGATATATTCTCAAAAATTATGGAAAAGATATATTGGTAAGTTCCTCTCCCTCGTCAAAGATGATCAGCAATCTCAAGAATGAGAGCCTCTCCATATGGGTTGAGAGCTTTATGGTCAAATCTATTCATTTTGAAAATGCATGCCAATTTTGTCATTTTATCTTTATTTCCATTTCCCTTTAATTTTGTGGCATTTTTTTCCACTTTGTCTTCTCTTAGTGTTTTCAATTTGATATCTTCTTGAAAGCTATGGAAGAGATATATTGGTGAGCTCATCTTCCTCGTCAAAGCTAATTAACAACCTTAACGATGGGGGCTTTTGGATATGGGTTGAGAGCTTCTGGGTCAAATCTACCCATTGTGGAAATGCACGCCACAAGATGTGAGAGCTCCATTTGAAATCTTTCAAAGCACTTGTTGGGAACCTTATGTAATGATTTTGTCAACTATCATTGTAGCATGTGAGGGTGAGGTTTGTATTAATTTCATCTAGGATAATCTTGAATCTTGTTAAAATAAATAATTAATTTTTATCTCGAACTCTAAATTTTTGTTTCAAAATCACATACTGTACAAGTTGACTTGATTGTGGCTTAATTCCATTTCCAAGACTTATTTGTAGATCTTAAATCATTGTTGAAAAGTTATGGAGTATAAATTTAGATCACAAAACTGAATGGCAACCACTTTAAGAGTTTGATATCATATAGCTTAAGTGGTAAAAGAGTTCTTTGAGATTGAGCTATCTCTCTAAATTGTTAAAATTTCATCACAATCTTTGTTTTGCAATAATTCTCTCATTCTTCATTCTTTTATTTTCAATTAATTATTATTGGAAGAGATGTAAAGGTTAAAACCTATGCCTAGTGAACTCCATCATTTTCATTTTCCTCCTTCCTCCATTGTCCAACCACATAAATATTGCCACTATAAAATGTTAATAAATAATTTAATATGTACCCAATTGATATGACACATTGATACTATTGTAGTATGAAGGTCAACAAGTATTCATGGTGTTATGGAAATTGTTTAGGGGGATGATTGGGAGGGTATAATACTTTTTTAGTGTATGGTAGAGAAGAATAATAACAAGGGTTATGCTTATTGTTGTCCTTAAGTTTTTATGACATGGGATAGACTAAAAGATGAGGAGGCAAAGTCATTGTCTATAAACAATGGAGGCTTGGAGATCCCGTGCTCACCAACATTAAGATATTTTCAACATGGCCTATTAAGATACACCACTCTATTTTTCATCCCCAATTTTTTGCCTAAATTGAATTTTTATATGAGATGTATGCTCTTATTATTATTTGAGATGTATGCTCTTATGAAGGGGGATTCCATCCCTTGGGTTGTGTAGGTTGAGGGGAAGTGTGTTGGTGAAATGGAATTAGCTGAGAATTTAAATGTTGAAAGGGGAACATTAGCCAACCTTAGGGACCTCTATCTCTTGTGGATTCATAGCCCTAGCTCAGGGGTGTCTTGTTGTTGAGAACTGGAATAGCATGGCTACGGTTGAGAGGAACATTTGTCCTTTGCATTGGGTTGCATACTTTTTATAAGATGAGTGTTATTATCTGTTGTATTGATGTGTTAAATGTTGATATACAATTGTTGTGCATCTTACTTTGAGTTATATTTGGTTAATGTTGCTTACTGTGAGAAGAATGATGAATTCATGTCTCTATTTTATGGTTGAATGTATTTAATTGTTGTTGTGCACAATAATAGTAATTGTGTGTGTGTGTGTGTGTGTGTGTGTGTGTGTGTGTGTGTGTGTGTGTTTATTGATTATGGACAACTGAATGAACTTGAATTTCATGTTGTGTGTTATTTCCACTAAATTGAATTGATATTAGAAGTTTGTATGGGGTCGTTTTAGCAGTGATGTGACCCAGTTGGGGGTTGGGTATGTTACAATAATAATAGCTTTTGTATTCCTAATTATTACCCAACTCCCTTCCTTCCTAGATTCTTTTACCTTTTGAACTTCCTTCCTTAATTAAGCTTGGTCTTATTGAATGAGATCTTCATTTATAGATATTCCTAACCCTTGTAAAATTGGAGTTTCACTAAGTATGCCATATTTATGGTCATTAGAGCTTACCTTAGCACAAATTAACCTCTCTTTATGCTCAATTATTTTTCCCTACCTCTTTGCTTCTATGAGACAAGTTGTTTCAATTTGTACTTTATTTTGTAGTTCTTCCTTTACTAGTGTTAAAGTGTCCTCATCTTTCTTCTCTTTTAAACAAAAAATTTTGAGGTTCAAGGCTCTCTTATTACGCTCATGGTCTAACTCTATAAGCATTTTCATTTCCTCTTTGATGGTTTTGATATCCAATTTACCTTCCAAACTATTTAGGGTCAAAATGTTATTTAGCTTTTCTTTTAGCTCTTTAATCTTGTTCGTCAGATTAAGATTTTCTAAATTATTGACCTCTTATTCTTGGCTTGATTGTTTTTTTCCTTGGTTTAGATTTTCCATTTCTTGTGATCTAATCTCCATTTTCTGGAACTTAGCCTCCAATTCCAATATTTTATTGTCTATCCATTTTTGAATCTTGTCTTGAAAGGATCTAAACTTATCATCAAACATTACCTTTAACTCCATTTGAAGTTTAACTTATCTATCTTCTCTATGTTTATTTGATGATTCTATATATCCACAAAGACTATCTAGGATTATTTTGCTCAGTCTCCTCTTGAGAGGCTTTAGTAAATGTGGTGAATTGTTCATATTAGAATAACACATAGAGAGGAAATAAATTATAAACAAGAGTGGGAGAAGAAACTTATGCACTTGATTAGGTCAAACTCATAGATTATGGTTCTAGAGGTACAACTTAATGAAAATGTTATGTGAAAATGTCTCAGTGAAAATATCCCATGAAAATACCTTAATAAAAATGTCGTGATTAGGTCAAATTTGTAAACTAAAGTAGTAAAGGTATGCCTTCATGAAAATGTCTCAATAATCACATTATTCAAAATTACCAAACAATATTATAATTAACACTTGAAAGGCTATCTATCCAAATATTTCAATTAAAAATATATATTCTAGATAATGTTTATAGAAAAAAATCTTATATTAATTGAAAAAAAAAACATTAATTTATTATATAATCATTCATTTTGTTGAAAATAAAAAATTGTATTTCACTTTCATCTTTATCTATCCAAATATTTCAATTAAAAATATATATTCTAGATAATGTTTATAGAAAAAAATCTTATATTAATTGAAAAAAAACATTAATTTATTATATAATCATTCATTTTGTTGAAAATAAAAAATTGTATTTCACTTTCATATTTATTGAACGAAAATGAAAAGGCAATTATTTTCTTTGTATTTGGATCAAAGAATCATTTTCCTTTTTATTTGGATCAAATATTTCCTTTCTCACACGTCATGTTCAATCCGTGCCCATGTGAAGGCCATACCCAATCAAAAAGAAAAGGATCCACCTTTTTTATTCAATTTAAATGTAGAAATTAAGAATAATAATGTATTATTACCTTGATGTTTTGTAGTGGCTAGTCTCTGCTTAAAAGTATTGAAATGGGAAATGGAAAAATACTTATTGTAGTGGCTAGTCTTGCTTAAAAATATTGGTATGTTGTGTTTAAGTAATAGCAACTTTCTTTAAAATTGTATTCATATTAATACATGGATCTATTTTGGACGGTGGCTTTGTTTTATTTCCATTTATAAAAAATGTGCATTACTTCTTTATTGTCAAGGAGGACCAAATATATGTTGTGTATGATTTTGTCAACCTGTGCTTACATTTGAGTTTGAGTATGTTACATTATTTTATGAGTGTTTAATACGTGTGCTTCTTAGAAACAATATTTATGTTTGTGTTTATGGACTTGCTCTTACTAGCTTTCAGTTGAAGCTCAAGGAAAGGTCAATGTTAAAGACATTCTGTGTAATGAAGTTCGAAATAGGATTTCTTAAAAGGAGCATTAGACAATTAAAAGTTTGTTTTTTTCGATATTTACAAGTTACTTAACTTCTTCTCTTTCCCCCTCCTTTTTTTTTTTAATGAAAAAAAGGGAAATATTACGTTGATTATTTTTTCTATGTGGGGTATTGTCATTGATACAATAATATCTCATTCACTTATGAAATTGATAAAGAATAATTAACCAAATTTACAGCTAATAATGGTGGTCACATTGCTAGCTTTGCTACTACTTCTGGGTCTCTATCTGGAACTGCGTCTTGATCTACTCCTGCTGCATCTTTAACAACTGGTTATGTTGTTGCATAGAAATATGCTACTGACGTAAGCAAAGCTAGAGCAACTGTAGTATTAATATCATTTGAAATGGTCAATCCGTGAGTATACCATGAAGTCACAAAGGTTGTACCCGTGAACCATCGATTTGTAATAATAATCGATTTCAGAAACAACAATAGACATAAGTACATGGTATCTTCATTTCCATTGATATTCTCATCAAAATCCCATTCATAATGGTGCACAGAGTTGAATGCATCATTAAAAAAAAATGGAAAATGATTATGCAGATTAGCTATTTTGTGAAGAACATAAGAAAAAAGAGGACAAAAAATGCATTGTACATGATTTGTGTTTCTACACAATAAGCATTTGTAGAAAAGTCGACATTTGACATCTCCTAATGTTAAATCAGCTCCCCATCCCGAAGTACCTTATACATACCCAAATAAATATATGCAAAAGTATATCATCGGTCGGAGTAAAATGTAGATAACAATTACAAGAGAATACTATTGAGTATATTGAGGTCAAGTGTTGATCCGGATTATTTTCGGCACGAAATGAGAGCGGAGATATAATAAAGAAATGCATTTAGGTAAGTTAGTACATCAACTTCTCGAGGTCGTAACTTTTGCATACAATCTATGTTTTAGGCGCATGATAGCCCATTGGAAAGGTATCGTCGAGGACATTCATTTTGGAGGCAATAACGAAGGAACTTCTATATTTCTCCTCGTTTTCCCAAAAACGTTGTTTAGGGCCTCAAAATGGCCTCGGAAGTTAAAAACTGTTAAAAATAGTAAATTACAAAAATTGCCAAAAAACTGTTTTGAGCCAGTTGGAAAAGGTGGGTGGCCATCGATATCCACCTGAATCAATCCTCCCTCCTTAGGAAGCAATGGTCTCCATTGCGTTGAGTGCCCGGGGGAGAGGGAAAAACGTTTGTTGAATCTGAATCTTAGTGAGTTGTTTGCCTTACTGGAGACATCGCACTGCTCAGTTTGAGGAAGTTTGTCACGAACCTGTTGAGGTTGAGGTTGTTCAACAAGTCAAGGTACACAAGAGGACGGTGTGCAGAAGGAATATTTGCGCTTTGATGTAACATTGTCGACCTGCTTCTGTTGGATAGAAGGTGCTTGGGGCAAGGTTGTAGTGGTTGCAGTGTCCTTTTGTTCCCCTTTTGAACAAATTGTGAAGAAGTTGAATTTTGCAGTATGAGATACTACCTTGTGGCACTGTTTAGGTAGAACAATAGTCAGAACTACCTCTGGTATTCTATAGAGATGACCCCCTAGAGAAACAATGACACTGCGGGGTCAAGACTCATAAACAACATGGCGTCTCCACATAATGGCTGGCCCAAGAGAACATCACAGACATCCAGTGGGGCAACATCACATAATACCTCATCCTTGAAGGGTTGGATGTCGTATCACAATCGGCACTACTCGCTGACACGAAGATCTCGTCCTTGGCGAAGCCACCCGATGTTGTATGGTTGCAGGTGTGGTGTTGTCGACAATCCCAACTGTTTGATGACCTCTGTTGAGATGAGGTTCTTCTATCTTCCACTATCAACAATAAAATGCAGTGGGGTCCCCTTCACCCACATCTATGAATGAAAAAGGGATCCCCCTCTTCTGGATCTATTGGTTCTTCTGGTTGAATTGTTGTGGTCGCGACAATAGCAGTGGGGTCTACGTCGATGATCTGTCTTTTACCGGTATTTTCATAATCAGATTATGAATCAGGGTTCGACTCCTTGTCTTTGATCTCAGCCACCAATGACTGTTTCGAGCGACATTCATTGGTGTTGTGCCAAAGGATTTTGTGGAAATCACATCATTTTTCGTTGTCCTTCTTTGTCTTCCCATGACCCTTCTTTTCCTGTGGCTTGGATTGGTTTTCGAGAGACTGTTTGTTAGGGTCGTCTTTGTCATACTTTGGTTGTTGCGGATTTGCAGACCCGAACTCCTGTTTGTTCTGGTGCTTAAATTTTTGCTCGATTTTAATAGCATATCAATAAGCAACATCGAGTGATGAGATGTCCAGAAAATCCATTTTAGTTTGGATGTATCTCTGTAGAGCCCCACGGTATTTCAGAACCAAATGTTGTTCGGAGTCTTTGATACCCAGCTTGGTGCGCAAGGTATGGAATGTATTGGTGAACTCTGAAACTGCTTGGCTCCTCTCTTGTCACAGTGTGGTCCATCTCATGTACTGGTCCTCATAGTTGCCAACAGGGTAATACTGTTCCTTTACCGCAACCACAAAAAAAATCCCAAGTGGGCTCGACCCCATATATTCTAGACTCCTCTGTGGAACTTTGCTCCCAGTAATTTTCCCACCAATGTTTGACATGGGGGAGAGCTTTAAGGAGTGCGAAGGTGATCTTTTCCCTGTCAGAAAAATGGTGAATAGAGAAATAACCGTCTAACAGATTTAACCATTTGTCTAGGGAATCTGCATCTATCTAACCTTCAAATATGGGAATATCAAAATTGACATGTAACTTGAAAGGAGAGGTGCTTCCAAAGTGGTTGTTTGATGAAGATGCGCTTGTTGCTATCGGCAAGCGTTGAAGGATGTGGGAAAAATTTTCCATCATTTCGTCCCTCTGTCGCGTGAGAGCTTGCTCAAGCAACAGATTTATAGGATCGTTTGCTCCGTCGTTTTTCTTTTCTTCCGCCATGGAGGGTTTCTTGGGTGTGCGAGAGCGATTATCTTCAAGAGAGACAATATTGAGACCCAACTTGCTATACTCGGACCTCTTCGGGGACATGCATTGAAAAAAACGATCAAGAGCAGCCTGCTCTGAAACCACCGATCCAGATTATTTTCGGTACAAAATGAGAGCAGAGATATAATAAAGAAATGCACAGAGATATCGCATATATTCAATAATATAACAGAAATGTATCAGAGATGCAACCATAAACACAGATATATAGTAATACACGATTTCTATTCATGAAAGAAATGTACAAAGACTATAAAAATACAGAGTGAAAGACTCGCTAGAATGGTGGCAGCTTATCTCTGAGAAGAGATGTGACGGCTACTCGCATTTGCAAGAAGATGATTACAATG
>JZKD02S1681477.1:0-14404 GCA_000966675.3 Picea glauca
GGTTATAAGAAAAAAAAAAGGTAAGTATAAAAGATATTATACTTTTGGAAACTGGAGTAAAAACTATAAATTCTATTTTATAGTTGGAAAATGGAAGTAAGTATAAAAGATATTATAATTTTAGATGCATTTAATAAAGGTTCAATGAAAGTAAAAGGAATCAAAAGTTTAATATACATATATATAAAAAAGGAGGTAGGCTTATATAAAGAGCATACCAAAGAGTCATTGAAATTTTAATATATATATATTTCAAGTCCATCATTTATAAAAAGAAAAAGGGGATTATCAAAGAAATTTTATATTTCCAAAGAAGCCATTGAAGACCTTAATATAAAGGTGATTCTCCTAAAAGCTAAGTGAAATAAAACTTTAAAAATATTTTTTTCTAAAAAAGATTGAAGAAACATTCAAAATTCATTTATATAGAGATATATTATCAAGGAAAAGTAAGGTTTTAAGAATAAATATATAGTATAAGGATAATCAAGGTTCAACCTATAATTATATAAATGGAGTTTCATGGTAAAAAACAAGGAATATTCCCTCATAGATATAAAAAATATGTGGACCCCTTATTAAAAGTTAATGGGATTATTCAAGGAAAGAATATCAACATCGCTATTTGCCCAACTGATAGGAAAAATCACATTAACGTTGACCTAGCATACCAATTAATAGTTTTAGAGCCAAATATAATTAAAAATGACATGTGTCTTTCCAATGAGAAATATGACATTAAGAACCTACAACTATCTATTGGTGATTACAAATTCATAGCTCAATTCAATGTCATATCAATCTATCAAGACAATGTTGATATAATTCTAGGGCCAACTTGGGTAGATACATTGGGTACTTTTATTTTCAACACAAGGAGAAAGTTTTTGACATTTCCTTATAAGAAGAAGAAAATCGCATTACAGGACGTTACAATGAAGTCAATTTCAGAAACTCCATCTTTAGAAGATCTAAAGGAAATATCAGAAGTGATCCTTCAAGATAACCATAAGTCAATATAAAAGTTGCAAGATCGACATAAATAATGTGACAAAATCATCATTGAAAAAGACGAAGAGATTTCCCGCCTAAGAAATCATAATCAGAAACTACTTGCAAAAATCATGAAGTCCAAGGAGAAGAAGCGGTTTTTTCAAAAATTGGAACAAGAAAATCAAGGTCTCAAAAAAAAATTAACCGAAGAAGAGGAAGAAAGCTCCTACCTAAGGAACCTTAATCAAAATTTGCTAGAACAAATTAAAAGACTTAAGCATGATAAGAAGTATTTACAATAAGAGCTAGATCGCAAAACATCAATAGTCGATAAAGAGACAATGACTGAACCTATGGAGCTAGAGAAGTCTTTAGATGATACAAATCCATTTGATGTAAATAGGTCTTCAAATGTAAAATTAGAAACAATCCATAGGTACGAAGAAAACTCAATTCCAAAAGTTAATAAAGGAAAATATACAAGTATACGAAGTAATGATCAAGTTGTGAGGATGCCTTATCGACATCCTAATCACAAAAGTCTATACTTCAGCCAATCAATGTATCAACAAAAACAAATAACCTCTATATCGAAGAATATTACTTCCACTACAAGTGCGGGTCAAAATAGAAGTTATCATGGGAGTAGAAATGTATCAAGTTCTTTCCAAGAACCCTATAAAAACCCAAATCCACAGAAGATCGAATTAGGATGGGAAAACTCCTTTACAATTCAACAGTTATGCTCAGTTATTAGAAGATCCTATAATATCAGGTCCTCAATGATTACTAACTCAAGAATGAAGAATCAAGAGACAATAATTACAAGCTAGAGAAAGAGATAAGTCTTCCATAAAGTATTCTTTGGGGACAAAGCATTTTAAGGGGAAGGCAATGTTATGAACATAAATATACATACAAAATATATATTAATAACATAATAATTAAATAATAATTATTAATAATGAAAGGACTTGTCTCAAAGGACATGACTATTGGTTAAGGGAACCCCTACGTGAGTATATAAACGAGCCCTCATTCTCAATTGTATATGATCTTACTATTCATTCTTATTACATATATATTTGTCCATATGGATTTGATTACTATATTCCATATATTTTGGATTATTTGTTTGTGATGAACTTTGTTCATCTCATAGGTGAAAAGAGGTAGTCTGATAACATCAAGTGGTATTAGATACATTAGCAAAAAAAAAATGTCGCCTAGAAGATGTGCAGAGCCACCCATAGAAAATCGAGCTATGGAAAGGGAAATGCGAGAACTCTGCACACGATTGGATGTCATGGGAACAGTGCAAAGGAGAGCACATGACGCTGGAGACATCAGTGATGTAGAAAATGAAGAAGTAGAAGTTGAAGAAGCTATAGTAGAGGATGTTGCAGAAGAACGTTTGTTGAAAGCAGTTGTCAAGTTGGGAGCTAGAGAAAAGATAAACATCCCAATGTATGAAGGTAGTTTAGATGATGAAGAATTGTTGGATTGGATAAGATCCATGGACAAGTATTTCTATTATGAAGATGTCGATGAGGAGAAAAATGTGAAACATGTTGTCATCGGATTGAAAGGACATGCAACATTGTGGTGGGATGAAATGTAGGCTAAAAAAATATGCAAAGGTAAGAAAAAAGATCAAGAGTTGTGATAGAATGGTAGCCAATATTAAGGCTAAGTTCATACCAAAGGATTACTAGATAAATCTGTTCATGAAGTTGTAGAACCTGAGATAGAAAGGAATGACTGTGAAAGAGTACACAAAGGAGTTCTATAGACTGAACATCAGGGTTGGATAGAGAGAGAAATATGAAGAAAAAGTTGCAAGATATATTAATGGATTGAGATATGAAATTCAGGACAAAATCAACATGATGACAGTCAAGACAATGGAGGGTGCTTATCATATCGCGTTGAAAGCAAAAGAGAAGTTGGCCAGAAAGTAGAGTCAACGAAGTTGAGGAAGAAGTCCAAACAGAGACAAGGGAATTTCCCATGACAAGGCACAAAAGCCCAAAGGTGAGAATGAAAAATCCCACAGTCACTCAGAAAGAGGATGAAGTTCTTGAGGGAGACAGTATCATGGTAGAATATCTTTTCCTTGAGGAAGAGGAATAGGCATAAGAGGAGAAGTGAAGTGTTTTTCCTGTGGAAAGATAGGACACATGTCTTGGGAATGCCCCGAGAGAAAGAAAGAAGGAGGAGGAAAAGCTCACATTTCGAAAGTGCAAAGGTAGAATGTTGAAGCAGAAGCTGCAGAAGATGAAATATCTTTGGTGATGAAGAAGGTTCTTTTGAAGCAAGAGCCAGAGGTTGAAAAACCAATGCAGATGAACAATTTGTTCAGAACATCTTGCAAGACTAAAGATAGAGTTTGCAAGGTGATAATTGACAGTGGAAGCACTGATAACTTAGTATCCACAGATATGGTGGAGAAATTGGAGCTGGAGACAACTGCACATCCGACGCCATATAAAGTCTCATGGTTGCAGAAAGGTCATCAAGTACCAATAACTAAACAATTCCTTGCTGAATTTAAAATAGGATGATATAGAGATGATATTTTGTATGATGTGATTCCCATGGATGTATGTCATGTTTTGTTGGGAATACCATGGTAGTATAATAGGAATGTCATTCATGATGGGAGAAATAACACTTATACCTTGGAAAAAAATGGCAGGACACATATGTTGCTACCAATAGAGGAGAAGAAAGTAAAGGAGGAAGCCAACACAAGCATACTTATCATGAGTGGGAAGGAACTCCTGAGTGAAGTTAAGAAGGAATAGGAGATGCAGTTTGATGTGGTGAAAAAACCAAGAGTTATCCTTACAAGTACTTCTATGGATGATCTGCTTGAAGAAATATAGGAGATGTTAGAGAATTTTGTTGATATAGTAGTGGATGAGTTTCCAATCTCATTTCCACCTATCAAGAGTATTATCCATCACATTGGTTTAATACTAGGAGAAAATTTGTTGAAAAAAGAAGCATACAGATTGAAACCTCAAGAAAATGAGGAGGTAAAGAGACAAGTCTAGGATTTGCTGGACAAAGGATTAGTCAGAGAAATATTGAGTCCATGTGCAATACCAACTGTGTTAAGTCCGAAGAAGGATGGAGGATGGAGAATGTGCACAGACTCAAGAGCCATAAACAAGATCACCATAAGGTATAGATTTCCTTTACCAAGGATGGATGCCTTAATGGATTGTTTGAGTGGAGTGAATTATTTTTCAAAGAAATATATGAAGAGTGGATATCATCAAATAAGGATGAGAGAAGGTGATGAGTGGAAAACAACCTTCAAGACAAATGAGGGGTTGTATGAATGGCTTGTTATTTCGTTTGGCTTAACAAATGCACCAAATACTTTTATGAGGTTGATGAATGAGGTGTTGAAATATTTCATTGGTAAGTTTGTGATTGTATATCGGGATGATATACTAGTCTTCAATAAAACTGAAGAAGAGCATTTGAGGCATTTAACTCTAGTGATGAGGAGATTGCAACGAGAGAAGTTGTTTATAAATTTAAAGAAATCCTCTTTTATGAAGAAAGAACTCATTTATTTGGGTTTCGTGATCTCTTCAAATGAATTGAAGATGGATCCAAAGAAGGTGAAACAAATCAAAGAATAGTCATCTCCAAGAAGCATATTTGAGGTGAGAAGCTTCCATGGATCAACGAGTTTCTATAGGAAGTTCATTAGAAATTATAGTGAAATTTGGTGCACAAATGATGGATACAGCGAAAAAAGAGACATAAGTCTTTTAAGTGGACAAAAGAAGCTGAGAAAAGATTCAATATATTGAAGGAGAAGATAACAGAACAACCAATTCTGATCTTGCCAGATTTCGAGAAGAAATTTCAAGTAAGATGTGATGCGAGTGGAGTTGCAATTGGAGCAGTCTTGAGCCAAAATAATAGGTCGGTTGCATATTTTAGCGAGAAGTTGAGTGACACTAAGAAAAAATACTCCACATATGATAAGGAATTTTATGCGATAATTCAAGCCTTGCAGAAATGGAGGCACTACCTTGTTCCAAAAGAATTTGTTTTGTATAACAACAATCAAGATTTACAATTCATAACCAGAAAAGAGAAGTTAAACCAGAGACATGCTAAGTTGATGGATTTTATGAAAAATTTAACTTTTGTCATTAAACATATTTATGGTAATGCTAACAAAGTTGTTGATGCATTGAGCAAGAGATGTTTGATTCTGCTAGAATTTCAAGTGAAAACCTTGGGGTTTGAACACCTTAAGGAGATGTATTGTGATGATCCAGATTCCAAGGAGGAATATGAAGCATGTGCAAATCATGTGCTCAGAGAAAGAAGCCAGTGAGAATAATATATGAATCAGGATGGATTGTTGTTTAAAGATTGCTAGTTGTGCATACCAAGATGCTCGATGAGAGAAAATCTGCTGAAGGAAAACATAGTGGAGGCCTGGCGAGACATTTTGGCCATGACAAGACGTTTAAATAGTTGAACGATTCATACTATTGGCCAGGTATAAGAGTAGACGTGAATAATTTTTTGAACAAATGTAAGATTTTCTAGTATGCAAAGGGAAAGAGACAGAATACTGGATTGTATCAACCATTGCCTATTCTAGAAAGGCCTTGGAATACAATAAGCATAGATTTTGTGTTGGGATTAGCAAGGAAACAAAGAGGAAGTGATTCCATATTTTTGGTAGTTGATATATTTTCAAAGATTGCAGACTTTATCCCATGCCAGAAAATGAATGATGCAATGCACATTGCAAACTTGTTTTTCAAGGAAGTTGTGAGACTTCATGGATTTCCCAGGAGTATTGTTTCAGACAGAGACACCAAATTTGTTGGTCATTTCTGGAAAACATTGTGGAAGAAACTAGGGAAAAAACTATTCTTAAGTTCTGCATATCACCCTCAAACAGATGGATAGATTGAGGTGGTGAATTAGATTTTAGGAAATTTGCTGAGGAGTTTTTGTTATAACCCTAAATTGCACCACACATGCTTACCTGGCATCAGGCCAACCCATATCTCTTCCTTGCCAAAGCCATGCTGAACAAACTATGGAAAACCCTCTTAAAACAAGTGGCACACACCCTAATCCTCTACTGCACGTGTTGGAACGCTAGCAGGCCTACTACTGCACACGTTGGAATGCTAGCTAGCCTACTATAGCCCGCGTTTACCTAACAAATCACAAAAATAGGAAAGTTGTCGACGGGACAAAAAGATTTGGGTCAGTTAACTGAAACTCCTAGCCATGCATGGCCGAGAGTTCGTCCAAAACCCTAGCTCCTTCTAGCCTATAAAAGAAGGGGTAGGGGTACTATTTGGAGGAGGAAAATCATAGCAAAGAAACTCTGCCCAATTGCCGGATCCATTTGTCCCAACCCTTTAGCCTTTCCTCAAGCTTAAGGATAATTCAAGCAAAGCAGTTGGAGGACAAAGAAGAGGAGGAGCCCAGGATCAGGATCAAGGAATGGTGGCTAGTCTCTATCATTATTGTAAGTTGATTCATCTTGAAATTAATAAAAGAATACTTTTCCCATCCCAATGCATGAGTTTTATATGTTTTATTCAATTTATGCTTAATCTCTAACCCTCTAGTAGAAAAATAGCATGCATGCATAGGGATTAAACTTGCATGCAGATCATGACCCTTAAGAAATCACTTTTAATCTACCACCCCAAACCTAAAACCCTTTTTCACATGCAATCATGGAAAGAACCTACTAACCTTTTTACTGATGTTTGGCGTAGATCCTCCGTTGCGCTTTATCCGCTTGCTTCTGCTGCTCCTTCCAAAGACAATCTGTTATAACCCTAAATTGCACCACACATGCTTACCTGGCATCAGGCCAACCCATATCTCTTCCTTGCCAAAGCCATGTTGAACAAACTCTGAAAAACCCTCTTAAAACAAGTGGCACGTGCCCTAACCCTCTACTACACGCGTTGGAATGCTGGCAGGCCTACTACTGCACACGTTGGAATGCTGGCTGGCCTACTACAACCCGCGTTTACCTAACGAAGTACAAAAATAGGAAAGTTGCTGATGGGACAAAAATCTTTGGGTCAGTTAACTGAAACTCCCAGCCATGCATGGCCGAGAGTTCGTCCAAAACCTTAGCTCCTTCTAGCCTATAAAAGAAGGGGTAGGGGTACTATTTGGAGGAGGAAAATCATAGCAAAGAAACTCTGCCCAATTTCCAAATCCATTTGTCCCAACCCTTTAGCCTTTCCTCAAGCTTAAGGAGAATTCAAGCAAAGCAGTTGGAGGACAAAGAAGAGGAGGAGCCCAGGATCAGGATCAAGGAATGGTGGCCGGTCTCTATCATTATTGTAAGTTGATTCATCTTGAGATTAATAAAAGAATACTTTTCTTATCCCAATGCATGAGTTTTATATGTTTTATTCGATTTATGCTTAATCTCTAACCCTCTAGTAGAAAAATAGCATGCATGTGTAGTTTTTTGTCTTGATTGTAGGATTGTCTTTGGAAGGAGAAGCATAAGTAAGCAGATAAAGCGCAACGGATGAAATACGCCAAACATCAGTAAAAAGGTTAGTAGGTTCTTTCCATGATTACATGTGAAAAAGGGTTTTAGGTTTGGGGTGGTAGATTAAAAGTGTTTTCTTAAGGGTCATGATCTGCATGCAAGTTTAAGCCCTATCTTGTTAGTCCATAGGGTATTATTTCCCAACAATAGAATTGGTGACTCCACTGGGGATAGATACTCTTAGGGTTTACGGATTCAAGTAAGGTTCTTGGGTATTTTGAGGAATTAGATTCTCTATTTCTTTGTTTGTCTGTTTTCTGTTAGGTCAGAGCTAGCAGGGAACCTGGTTCTTTATACCATTTTTTCCTTGGCTGTGCTTGAAATTTATTATCGGGACACACAGAGGTACACGTGGCCTGCAAAAGGCCTGCATGCGTGTAACCCGTGCCCTAACCTTCTACAGCCCGCGTTTGAATGCTTGCTGTAGTGGTTTCAGTAGCGCGTAGGGACCAGAGAGCTTAAGAGGCTGTCTCCTCTTCCCTGTCAGAATTTTACATTCTCAGGGGGCTTTCTGGATCCTGTTTGGGTCTTGCTGGTTCAGTGTCTTGTCTCATTTTCCTTTATTGCATTTGTTTTCTTTTTGCAATTATTTTTCTTTTCTGTTAAGAAGAAGCATCCAAGCCTTTAAGAGACCCTGGTTGTCAATACGAGAGGCCTTTTCAGGTCTGGGTTTCCTGTGTTGTGTTTTGTCTTAGCATTTATACAGACCCGCGGCCTGTGCAAGTTCTTCCCACGGGTACCCGCGCGCTGTTATATCTCAGCACGCGTTTGCACACATGCTGTTTCAGTGACAGTCGCGGGCTTGACTGGTTGCTTTTCAGCCTGGGTGGGGCAGTCACTCCCCTCCTGTGGTGAGAAGTGTGCCTCTCAGGGGTTTGAGTCTAGGGCTGCACAGTCAGTAGGTTAGGGCCTCTCATCCTTAGCCTAGTTTTTTCTTAGTTGATTGTTGGTAGAAAAGATAAAAAGAAAAAGATTTTATTTTATGGTTTTTAGACAAGCGTAAGAGTCGGTGCTTTCTTGATTGCCATTGTGCGTCTTGGCTCTGGTTCTTTGCGATCTGCGCTTTAAGCCAGAATTTTATTTTATTTTCTTGGTTTTGTGCTTGTCGGCATTTTCCCTTTGTTGCTTCATTTAGCATTGAAATAAAATAAAAAAATTCTTTTTTTTTTATTTGCTTCCTTGTTTGAAGATTGTGTTGCTGCATCAATAGCTAGGAAGAAGTATTTTTTCATAAGTTTTTGCAGTGCATTTAGAGCATAAGTAGCTCGCAGATTGAGTGAAATTCCTTTATGTTTGCTGCATGAAATCTTAGAAAAGTTGAAAAGAAAAAGAAGTCTTTTTTGTTGAAAAGTTGCTGGTTTTTGCATTGTTTGTAAAAGTTTTTGTTTCCAAGCATTTCTTGTTTATTTTTCTTTGAGTCTTTACACACCATCAGTTTCACCTTCATACCTTGTGACGTAAAAAATCCCATTAAAAGCAACACTAATTAAAAACTATTAGACTTTTTGTTTGTAGGGTGCATACACTAGCTCAGGACTAGGGCCTTGGAATAGGTTGGAGAGTAAACTCTCCAAGGCCACTGAAACCAAACATTGGAGTCTGTCAATAGGGAGTGTAGAAGTCCAGTTGCGTGAAAGTTATCTGGGACCCCCCTCTAACACAGGGGCTAAACACAAGGTCGCATAAGGAAAGGTAGCAGAGATAACCCCTCCAAAGCTGGACCGAGCGTAGTGGAGAACACATATCAAGGATTTGTTAAGGGATTCCATCGTTTGCATTTGCCACGGGGTTTCATGGGTCTCGAATCCATTCAAGGTCCTCAGTTGTCTTCTGGACCATTTTCTCTCGATACCCTTGACAGGTTTCAGGCTTGATACCCTACTCATTGTGGTCTACCTGACTATCGACTGTACCCGCCTGGTGACTGTTCGCGTGCTGGCAAACTAGTTGCCAATCTTTTCTAGGGACATACACAGGTGACTGCAGGGGTATACCGCGGTACCTAGGACAGACATCGGGCCACGCTTTGTAGAGTATACCTGGAGGTTTCTTCCGTATTCGAGTTGCATTTGCATCGGTAAGTTGCTCTAGTGTTGGCTGTTGTAACTGTTCTTCCAACTAGTTTAGTGTTTGCTTGATTTATCTCTTAGGGGCTTCTTTTTTAGTGTGTGTTACTGTTTGCGCATGTAGAATACCTTAGCGTGTCATGAATCTTCTCACACAGTGGAGGATTCAGAGCTCCACTGGTCATGAAGGCTTCTGGACCTGCCACTGGTTATACTGGAGCCACCCCCGCCACCATTGAGGCGAAGGCTAGACCAACAAGGGTCTTTCGAAGCTACTGGGTTACAAACCATTGAATCCGAACAAATCCCGGAGGAATCAACCGCCAATATTGGTACAGTTGAAACCCCAAACACTGATACTTGGCCGCAAGTTATTGTGCCAATTCAATTTTACAAACGCCTGTCAGTGCCTCACACAGCTATGGCAACAAACGCTGTTACTTCATCTGGGAATCCTTCTATTCCCATCACTGTTGTCACCACAGGAGAAGCATCTCCTAACTTGCCGTCAACGGTCCGAGCCACTACTGTCTCGACCGCAACTACATCGCACAGTGGACCATCCCCATCTATCGCGGCGGCCACACCTCCCTTCACACCTAGTGCGATAGGCCCTCTGTTTTCATACGGTATGCCTAGTTCAGGTACAAGTCCTGCACTCACTTACTCCACTTTACAGACTTTGGGTCTGGGGGCAGGGAGCTCTAACGCTCCTCTGCAAGGTCAACTTGGGGGCATTCCTGTCCCTTTCAATGCTTTTCCTTACGCTGGAGGTCATATTTCTCCTTTGTCCCCTTTGCTTGGTGGTCTGCATCAGCAGTCCGCCAGGCAGCCTGCACACACGAGTTCATTTGGAGCTGGGAGTCAAGGAACACCTGCGCAAACTCTGCCGGTAGGTTCGTCTCAGTTTATTTGGAACGGGACGTTTGGTAACAACACTTTCGCATCCACTACTTTCCCATCTGGGGGCACACCCATTTTTGGACAGTCTACTCCGGCGCAGGGTACTATTCCTGCGCCAGGGGCACATATACCAGGACCTTGGAACTCAGGACAAGGATCCGTTCTTTCCTCTGGAATGCCATTCTGGGGTAATTCTTTCCACAACCAATGGAATCCCGGACAAAATTCTATGCCTCTCCCCTTGGGACGAGCATGGGGTAATCCTTCCCAAAGTCCTTCAAACATGATGAATGCCCAACATCCTATGTCCTTCATGGGGAATCAACCAATGATGTCTCCTCAGATGCAAAATCCTTACGCTGGTCAGGGCCATGGTTTCTACTAGAATCCGGGCCAGCAACCAAAATTTTCTTAGCAACCTGGTGCCAATCAAACTCCAGGACCCTTTTTTCCAGGCTATCAGCAGCAACCCAAACTACCATTCCTGGCGACGTTACACTTGCCAGATTTGACATGGTTGTTGAATGATCCTATTTGTCATGATCCGCATTGGCCTCCTATGCCGACGAAGTTGCCTTCGGACATCCCAAAGTTCGAGGCCAAGCCTAATGAAGATCCAGGTGATCATGTGACTACTTTCCACCTTTGGTGTTCATCTAACTCACTGAAAGATGATTTTGTTCAGTTGCGATTGTTTCAACGTACTCTTATCGAGAGTGCCGCGAAATGGTACATCGAGCTTGATCGCTCACGATATTCTTATTTTGGAGAACTAGCTATGGCCTTCCTTCACCATTTCCAGTTACCTATGAGATACGACGCTGACACAGAATTGCTAGCCAATTTCAAACAGACGACAGTGGACCATATCTATGATCATATCCGAGAGTGGCGACGCCGAAAGAGTCTAATCAAAGTACCGGTCCCACCAACATTCCTGCTTGAGTGGTTCCTTAAGTCTTTAGTACCGCAATTATCCAAAGACGTCGCAACTTCTGGGGTTTTCTCCGAAGAAGATGCCATCATGAGGGCTCAACAGTTTGAGCTTATCTATTCTCAGTCTGGTTTATTGTATAACATCCTGCCGGATGCACCACGATCAATTCTGGATAAAACTAGACAGAGAGCCGGACCACATGCCGATGGTATCGTTGGTTCGGCACAAACCAAGCCCGCTGAGTAATTGACAAAACAATTGCAACAGTTATCTATCCAACACTCAACGGCTAGCCAGACTATTGCTTTGGCTACTCCTCCTACCCAAACGTTGAAAGTACACTCCGTGCAGACGACTAACCCAAAGGCCACCCAGCAGCCCGAAGGGAAGAAAAAACAACACAAGAAAGGTAAGGGGGATAAAAAACCCACTGATAATGTTGGTGAGGGAACTACGGAAAAATGGAAGGAGAGGTATCCGTGCAATTTGTGTGCGGAAGACCACCCGACCCATCTGTGTCCTCGACTTGTGGAGGCTCAAAAGTTTGTCACACAACAACAACAAACCGTGTTGACTAACCCCTTTCAGCATGGGCAAAATTTAACTCAAGCCTCTACAAGTGCTGAAGGGGGCAACCAGGAAAATTGCCCTCCTCCAAATAGCTCCTCTTCCGTGAACGTATATATGGTTAGGGGTGATGCTTTAATTACGACTAGAGCGCACGACTATAGTAAACCAAGCACCTCTGAGAATGGAAAAGAAGCCGAGATCCCATCTCTTCCTCTACAGATCAAGAAGACGTTGGGTGAAACAATGACACACATCCCAAAAGGTGTGTTTAAGAGAGCTTCTCACAATCCAAACGCAAGGGCCGCCCAGAATTACTCTGTGGTGGAAGATTTATCCCAAACCCCTTGTGCTATGTCCTCTTTGGAGGTCCTCCAAAGTTTCCTTGCTCAGAGGAAAGCCTTGTTGACTGCTTTAGGCTCTACTGAGACTTGTAACCCGGGTACCATCATGTTAGATACGACTGACTTAAAACCTCGTCTGCCTTACCACGTAGCGTTTCAGATAGTAGTGGCTCATCCCAAAAAAACTTTTACACGCAATATCTTTCGCACGGTGGTCGACGAGGGTGCCTCGACATGCGTTATGTCGTTAGCATGTTGGAAATCCATTGGTCAGCCCGAGTTGTCTCCATCACCTACTCTCCTCACTGCATTCGACGGTCGTTCATTCCGACCACATGGCATCATTCCTTCTTTCCCTGTACAGTTATGAGGGAAGACTGTGTGCGTCGAAGTAGAGGTAGTCGATGCCTCCCTTGACTACAATCTCTTGTTAGGTCAAAGTTGGACTTATGCTATGCAAGCTGTGGTCACTACAGTTTTTCAAGTCTTGTTGTTTCCACACGAGGGTCAGATAGTGACCATTGATCAATTGTCCTTCTCTAGACCTGACCCAGCCTTGGGGGCATCCACGATTCCCATGATTGATAATCCTCAAGTCGGTGTTGTTAACATAGGAGTTGGTTTGTGCCCATCTTTGATGGGTACTTTCGATTACCCACCTCCTCATGGCGATGTCAAGTTTATATCGACTCACCACAAGGCTGAGATTTTTCACGTTTCGTCGTTCCACGCGACTTACTTTTAGGGTTCGTGGATTCTTCCTTCCCCATCAGCCATGATGGATGAGACAGGGCACGCTGGCATGTCCATGCCCTTGTCGGCCATTGAAGTAGCGTACTCTTTAGTCTAGCAAACTTCAACTACTCCTGATCTGACTCCCGCACAAGAGTTGGATCCACTTCTTGAGCCTATCTGGGCTCAGGGTTCTCTTGCTACCACCGATTCGTTAGACTTAGTCTTGCCTTCTGATGAAGCTGTAATCGAAGCAATGACTAGTCCGGACAAACCTTGGGAATATCTTCATCACAGATCATATTTCCTCCCAGAGTTGAGCCGAATCACGACAGGAGAATTCACTATCACCATGACGGGAGATCAGCCATGTCCCATTAACCTCTTATCTACATAGGAAATTTATGCTGAGGGAAATATGGTGACTATCACTGCCACTATACCTATCAATATCTCCCGCAACCCTGGCATCGTGGAGAATGTCTTCATCGGAGAGGATTGCTCCCCTGAAGAGATTCAGATTTACACCGATCTTTTCAAATAATTCCGCGATGTTTTTCCCTGGTCTTATAAGAAAATGCCAGGCATCGATCCGAAAATAGTTGAACATGAGATCACAACGTATCCTGATGCTAAGCCTGTTTGAAAAAAACTTCGTCCAGTTAATCGTAGGAAAGCAGCAGCCATCAAAGCTGAGGTTGAGAAATTGCTCAAGGCAGGGTTCATTTACCCAATTCATTTGACTCAGTGGGTGTCAAACCCCGTACCGGTCGATAAAAAACAAGGCACGATTTGTGTATGTACTGATTTCTGTGATTTGAATAAGGCATGTCTAAAAGATAATTATCCAACCCCATTCATCGATCAGATCATTGATGAATGCGCTGGTTGTGAAGCCTTTTCATTCATGGATGTTTTTTCAGGATATAATCAAATCCAAATCAAACCTGAGGACCAACATAAAACGACATTAATTTGTCTGTGGGGTACATTCACCTATCGTAAGATGCCTTTTGGTCTCAAGAATGATGGAGCCACTTTCCAGTGGGCCATGTATTTTGCATTTCACGACCTCAAACATATAGTCGAGGCCTATCTAGATGATTTAGCATCACGCTCTCGCAAGCGAAAGGATCATCCTATGCACCTTTGACTAATCTTCGAACGCTGTCGCTACTTCAGGATTCGCTTGAATCCCAACAAGTGTAGCTTTTGTGTCACGTCAGGACGTTTGTTAGGTTTCATCGTTTCAACAACAGGGATCATGGTGGAGGCA
>JZKD02S1681477.1:30835-41089 GCA_000966675.3 Picea glauca
GCTTGTTTTGAGTGGTTTTTTGAGGAATTTTTCAGCATGGCTTTGGCTAGGAAGAGGCATGAGTTGGCCTGATGCCAGGTAAACCTGTATGGTGCATTTTAGGGTTATAACAGTGAACCACATATATCTGGTGTCTCATGGTTTTCTTTGTGCAGTGTCATTTATATTATGCAGTAGTTTAGTGCTTTGATTATGATGTGTAATGAATATATATTTTATTTCTTAAGTACTTTACTTATGTTAAAGGTTAAATGAATGCTAGAATTAAATCATGGTGCTAAGTGCTCAGAGTGCATAATCACTTGTTGTTATTGCGCTTATCTATCTTTGATTATGCTCTTCGGTGTTAATGAGGTTAATAAGCTAATGCATGTTCACTTCCTAATCATTAACAAAATATCTTGCGAAGTGCTCTTATCACAAAATCGTGTCACAACCTGGTTACAGACACCTACGTCCTATAACCCCCCTTTCTTATACCTTGGGTGAGACTTCGTCTACTTCGTAGGTGTTGCTGAAAGGGCTGGTAGTCAGGGTTTTTTTGGTGCATTGTTAAGCGTTGAACCCTAGGTCTGCCCCTTTGCCAACAAATGGTTCTGTTGTGCTAGAAATGGAGGCACTAGCTTGTCCCAAAAGAATTTGTTTTGTATAGAAACAATCAAGATTTACAATTCATAACCAGATAAGAGAAGTTAAACCAGAGACATGCTAAGTGGATGGAGTTTATGAAAAATTTCACTTTTGTAATTAAACATATTTATGGTAATTCTAACAAAGTTGTTGATGCATTGAGCAGGAGATGTTTGATTATGGAGGAATTTCAAGTGAAAACCTTGGGGTTTGAACACCTTAAGGAGATGTATTGTGATGATCTAGATTTCAAGGAGGAATATGAAGCATGTGAAAATCATGTGCCCAGAGATAGAAGCCAGTGGGAAGAATATCAGATTCAGGATGGATTGTTGTTTAAAGGTTTCAAGTTGTGCATACCAAGATGCTTGATGAGAGAAAATCGGTTGAAGGAAAACATAGAGGAGGCCTAGTAGGGCATTTTGGTCACGACAAGATGTTTTCATAGTTGAACAGTTCATACTATTGGTGAGGTATAAGAGTAGACATGAAGAATTTTGTGAAAAAATGTAAGATTTTCTAGTATGCAAAGGGAAAGAGATAGAATATTGGATTGTATCAACCATTGCCTATTCCATAAAGGCCTTGGGATGCAATAAGCATGGATTTTGTGTTGTGATTACCAAGGACACAAAGAGGAAGTGATTCCATATTTGTGGTAGTTGATAGATTTTAAAATATTGCACACTTTATCCCATGCCAGAAAACTAATGATGTAATGCACATTGCAAACTTGTTTTTCAAGGAAGTTGTGAGACTTCATGGATTGCCCAGGAGTATTGTTTCAGACAGAGATGTCGAATTTTTTGGTAATTTATGGAGAACATTGTGGAAGAAAATGGGGACAAAACTGTCCTTTATTTTTTCATATCACCCACAAATGGATGGATAGACTTAGGTGGTGAATCAGAGTTGAGAAAATTTGTTGAGGAGTTTGGTCATTGAATATCATAGTTAGTGGGATAAGATTCTAGCATAAGCAGAGTTTGCATACAATGAATTAGTAAACTGAAGTACTGGAAAAATCCCATTTCAGATAGTATATGGGATGAATCCAAGAGGATTATTGGAGTTGAGAGATATGGAACAAAATGAATTCAGAAGCGCTGGAGCATAAGTCTTCATTGCAGAAATGCAGAAGATTCATAATTAGATCAAAGAGAAGTAGTAGGATGTTAGCAGAGAATATAATTTCATGGCTGATCAACATAGGAGAAAACTTCAATTTGAAGTTGGAGATCAAGTTCTATCAGGAAGGAAAGGTTCCCGAGGGGGAAATACAATAAACTGAAACTGAAGAAGATAGGACAATGAAAGATCCTAAGAAAGTTTGATGAAAATGCATATGAGGTAGAGCTGCCAGAAGATATGGGTATATCACCCATATTCAACATTTCATACATGTATCCTTACAGGGAAGATGATGCCAGAGGATCAAAAGATCAGAAAGAGATCTAATGGGAGAAACAAATGTCGGTAGCAGAAAAGCTGCAGATGGAAAACATTGTAGATCAGAGGATTGGTAAGAAGACTAGAAGAAGAACTTATTTTGAGTATTTGGTGAAGTGGAAAGGACACTTGATAAAAGATGCCAGTTGGGTAAATGAAGCAGATATTCAAAAGCATGGAAGGTCAGTGTAGGAGCTTATGGATAGGATTCCATGAAATTTTCATCCAGAGGAGTATGATGCAAGAGCATCGCTAACAAAGCATGAGTGGAGGACAACTAAGTGCACTAATGCATATTTTGAAGTAATAATTTTGAATTAAGGAGGTGTATCACACATATGTTTTGAAAATATTGTAATTTATGAACATATTTAATGTTTTGAAGTTGGATGATTGCGTGAGATCATTGGGGAATTTATTTTCTTTTAATGAAGCTACGTGCAGTAAAGATTCGATGTGTTTGATCTTATCTGTTTGTCACAAATATTTATTGTAATAAATCCTAGTAGTCAAATGTTTTTATTTCAATAGGATAGTGCTAAGGTAGCTTAGAGAAAAATCTCAATGAGATCATGTTGTATAAATAAATGTATTGTTTCCCAAATGAGGTTGTCGATGGTTATTACTAGATTTTAGTTTAGAGTCGTTGAGAGTTGTAGAGTTGTTGAAGAGAATTGTATGTATCCATGTACATAATTGTTAAATGAATATAACAGAGGAGAATTATCCCAAATGTCTAGTGTTACTGTGTCTATATAAATGAATGAAGGGTAGGCTTTCTGTTTATCTCAATTCTCTATTATTATTTGTCCTTATGTTATGAATGCATTTACATGGTTGAATGTATGAAACTGTGAGGTATTAGATAAGTTTCAATTGTTTCTCTTCTACGAGCTTGTGCAAGGAGTGCATAGGGTCCGCAAGGTGTGCATTGACAGAGTTTGTTCCGACTCATAAGCTCAAAAGAGATAACGTGAAACTTATGTGTGTAAGTGGTGCATAGGTGTCTGCAAAGTGTGTGTGACATAGACTATTTGACTCAGAATTTTAGGAGAGATAGTTGAAGGTGTGTGCATAGTTGATACTTACCTGGGTATCAAAGGAATCATTCTGAGACGTTCAGAGTGTTGAGGAGGAACAAGTCCAAGGGGGATAAATTGGAGATTTAGATGCAGATAGGGCATATTGTCCGCAAGGAGTGCATGACAGATTATTTTGACTCAGAAGCTTGGAAGGAGTAGCACAAGTGTGTTTGCAGAGGAGCGTGAAGAAACTTGTTACAAGGTGTGCACAGGGAGAGAAATTCTCTAAGGAGAAAAACGTTTGAAGAAAGGATAAGTTCAAGAGGGAGAGAGGCAAGGGTCCTTCAATAGAGCAGTGCCTGTTGAAGATTCCCCAAATAAATGAGAAAGATCCATTCCAGAGGTATCAAGATAATTCCAGACCATCATATCTGGGAGAGTTGCATGGAGGATAGCCTTGAATTCTATCGACACTTCGTAGTTCAGAGGTGTTCTGAAGTATTGAGAACCAATGTTATCGAATTTGTGAAGTAATTTCAGTTGTTGACTCCGAGGAGACACGTGGTAGTGGATTGGAAGAGTTCAGGAGATAGAGTTCCAAGGAGTTGTGTGGAGTGAGAAGAATATTCACAAAGTCACGAAGGCCGAAGTAGCGCTAGACCGTTGGATCTAGGAGGACACAAGGCAGAGATACACACATTCATAGGAAAAGTGTTTCGGAAGGAAGCAAGGACAGAGATAGTAAAATCGTTGAAGTTGAAGTATCAAAGAGGAGTTGGCCGACGGTCATATCCCATGGCCACATTGGAGAAAGAGTCTAGCACGAGAGCTAGCACTCACATATTGGTGTTGCAAAAGCTTCAAAGAGAAGAGTTGCGGGTAGTTTGAATCTTCAGGTAACATCAAAGGGACTTGTGTGTCATTATTCAGGTTTTGTTGAAGGCCCAAAGAGATAATTCAGCTCAAGGAATTTGAAGATCCAAGACCGGGAGATCGCAGGATCCCCAGGAGGGAAGGGGGGCTGCATAATCTTTGGTCTGGGAACTATTTCCCATACATAATTATTTAAAATGGAATTCTATTCTTCTATCATGGAATCTACCCATTCTTTCTTCTGAATGGATTCCTCGAAGCAAGTAGTCTCCTTCTCTAAGAGATCACGCATCAAATCCATATAACTGGAGAATGGATTAGGTTTCTTAACTTGTCTCATGGTTCCTTCGTGGGCACCATACTTCTATCCATATTAAATAAGTTCCCTTTCCCAATTTGGCTTTCTCTTGTGAGAGATTGTCATCTGGGGAGGTTATTGAGATTCTATCATATCATGATCTTCACGAATCTCATCATCAAGGGAAATTGTGACTTCCCTCACTGGTTCTGCAACTCTGGGAGATATAGATTCTTCTTCATATACTTCTTCAAGATGGCATCTCCTTGATTTATTAAGTGTTTCATATTCATCAAAGGTTAATTCTTTATTGATCTCAATGTGATGGTAACCTAGTATATAAATTTTGAAGGCCTTGGGGACCTCATAGTATCCAATAAATATTCCCTTGTTTCTTGAAGGGTCTAGCTTGGTTCTCTTCTCTTTCGGAATGTGTACAAATACTGGAAAACCAAATATTTTGAGATGGCTTACTTATGGCTTCTTTCTAGAGAACATATCTTGAGGGTTTTTGAACCCTAGTGTACTATGGGATGATTTGTTTTGTACATACATTGTTGTCCTTGTTGCTTCTGCCCATAAGTGCATTGGAATATCTTGATCATGCATCATATTCTTCACATCTTCCATTATAGTTATGTTCTTCCTATCTGCTACTCCATTTTGTTCAAGATTGTAGTGAGTGGTGAGCTTCCTCTTAATTCTGGCATCTTTAAAAAAGTTTTCAAACTCTTTTGAGGTGTATTCTCCTCCATTATATGACCTGAGTGTCTTGATATTTCTTTCAAAGAGATTCTCTATCAAGGCTTTGAATTCCTTTAATTTTCCAAACACTTCATCTTTTGACTTCAAGAAGTACACCCAAGTCTTACGATAATAGTCATCAATAAATTATACATAGTATACATACCCACTAATGGAGGTTGATGACATTGGGCCACATACATCTGAGTGGATGAGCTCTAAGACTCCTTATTCTTTACTGTTGCTCTTCAGGAAAGGGTTCTTGATGTTCTTTCCTTGTGCACATCCATTGCACACACCTTCATGGTCAACCTTGAATTATGGTAGACCTATAAATGCCTTGTGTACATATGGTAATTCTTTGTAGTTGATGTGATCTAGTCTTCTATGCCAAAGTTCACATGGACTCTCAGTGGAGTGTATCAAGGCTATGTCTAAGTGACCTTTTAATTTATACAGGCCACCTTCTTCTTCTCCAATAACAATTGCATCTTCTATGGTTTTTCCTTTAGGCCACATGAGGAATTCACCATCTATGAATGCAACCCTGAAGCCTTTCTTATCTAAAGAAAATATATAAAGAAATTTCTTTGTCAAACCTGGTACATATAGTACATCCTTCATCTTCATTGGGGTCCCTGAATCATGTTTGTAATTGGAATCTCCCACTCCTTTGATAGGGTACTGGTAATCATCTCCAAGTGTAACTTTCTGGGGAAGGTTCTTTCCGGTAAGGCTAGAGAGAATGTCCCTCTGACATGTCATGTGCTTAAAGGAACCACTATATATGAGCCAAGTATCCTCTCCATGTGATATTGATCCTAAGAGGGCAAGGATTAAGACATAGTCTTCAATCTATTCTTTAATCATCTTCGTGGGTGGCTCTTCATATTCAACTGCATGGGCATGGTGCCTTTTGTTTCTCTTCTTGTATTATTCTCTTCTAGTTGGAAAATTCTTAGCAATGTGTCCCATCTTATTACAATGGTAGCATTGATAAGAGGAGAAATCTCTTTCTCTTCTTTGACCTTTCTGAAACTTTTGGAATCTCCTTGGAGGGTGAGATTCCTTATGTTGATGAGCCTCCTTCTAGAAGTGAGACCTATTATTTCCTCATTTAGCATGAGAATATAGGGATTGATATTCATCTCTTGATAGTACTTCTTCTCGGTTAGCTACTCTTAATTATTCATGAACACATTCTTCCCAAAGACTGTCAAAATGTAGTTTATTATTTCTGGAACAAATGGTTTGGATGAATGCATGCCAAGGTCTTGTGAGACCATTAAGAGTTGTCATTATGAGTTCATGTTCATATAGGTTATCTCCAATTGCTTCTAGTTGTTCCTTAAATTGAGAAACCCTAGAGAAGTAGTCATGTATTGTCTCTCCTTTCTACATCTTTGTATTCTTGAGTTGGTTTCTTAGATTCATCTTTCAGTTGATATTATTTCCTTCCTACATCCTGGTTAGGGAATCAAAAATTTATTTTGGATTTTTATTTGAAGACACTTGAGGGATCAAGGAATCTTTAATAGATTCTCCAATGATTCTTTTGGACCTAACCATGTCCTTCTTGTTGGGTATGTGTTATATTCTTTGCATGTGTGTATGTGGGCGCGTCAGATATGACAACTGTGTCTAACGATCCCTCGTACTAGTGTTCCTTTTGTGCCATGTGCATCGGGAACTTTCCTAGGCAGGTCCCAGGGGGGGGCAGGTATGCCCCCCCCTGGTTACGCACAACATTCAGGGTAACACCCCAATTGTTTTTTTTTGGGCAGTTTTTGCTATTTTTAGCGGTTTACTAAAAATAATCATGGTTTTAGGGATTAGGGTTTTGGTATCTACAGAATACCTAAAAAAATTGTATATATTGTATAGTGAATGGTGAAATTTGATATAATGAATATAAGGTTTTCTCGGTTGAGGGTTTCTAGTATAAAATATTTGTGTACTCTGTGAATGAGCCATTGATTAAATTCTATTTTGCTTAAGAATCTATATGCATTTCTTTACTTCATAGGTTTAAAACTTACATATGGTATCAGATCTCATTTTTTTCTTCAGAGGGATGCCTTTGTTGTTGAGGGTTTGGCTCGGTCTTAATAGATTAAGTTTATCTTGGGTCTATGATAAACCTGGGTTTAGTGGCAGCTTTTGCAGTGGAGATTCAAGTATAGAAGGAGGAATGGCAAGCTCATCTAGAATTGAGATAGAGAATTTCAACAGTAAAAAATTTGAGCTATGGAAGCTCAAGATGGAGGACCTTCTTGTAGACAAAGAACAATGGATCATTGTGGATCCTGGTACACAGCCTACTAGTACACCGTCTACTAGCACACAGGCTATTGGTACACAACCTACTAGTACACAAACTACTAGTACACCAGCTATTGGTATTTCAAAGGAAGATTGGGAGAAGTTAGATAGAAGAGAAAGGATTACTATTTGACTCTGCCTGGTAGATTCGGTTTTGTTGAATGTCTCGGGAGAATCTACAGCCAAGGAACTATGGGATAAGTTGGGGAATTTGTATCAATCAAAGTCCCTGGTAAACAAGTTGTTTCTTCGAAAGAAGTTATATCATCTTAGGATGGAATATGGAGATTCTGTGACAGAACATCTAAATGCATTTAATACTCTAGTAAGTCAACTTGGCTCTATTAATATTATGATTCCAGAATAAGATAAGTGTATTACTTTGTTATGTTCTTTTCTAGACTCTTGGGATAATCTGGTTGTAGAAATTGGTAGTACCACTCAATCTACATTGAAGTATGAGGATGTAGTTTCATTCTTGTTATCTGAAGAGATGAGGTAGAAAAGAATGGATAGTCATACCACAGATGTTTTATTTGTAAGAGGTCGTACCTAAGATAGGAACCCTGGTAAGCCTTCAGGGTGGAGATCTAAATCTACAGGTAGATCTAAGTCTCCAGGAAAATCTTTGAGGAAATGCTGGAAGTGTGGTAAAACAGGGCATTATAAGAAACATTGCAAGTCTAAGAAGGTTGAAAAACCAAAGGGATATGATAGTACATCTTCCTCAGAGGCGAAAACCTCCACTGAAGAAGGAGGTGATGTTTATCTAGCATCTACAAGTACACATGCAGACCGTGATGTATGGTTGATCGACTCAGGTGCATCATACCATATGACTCCTCACATGGAGTGATTCTCTGAATATGAAAAATATGATGGTGGTGATGTATTCCTAGGAGATGACTCAACAACAAAAATCTTAGGACGTGGAAGGGTTAAGTTGCTGCTAAAATATGGAAGGATTAGAACACTTCCTGGGGTTCTGCACATTCCAAAACTAGTTGGGAGCCTAATATCTGTAAGCAAGATGGATGATGCAGAAGTGGATACTATATTTGGAAAGAACACTTGCAAGATGGTACGAGGGGAAATGGTGTTGATGAGGGGAGTTCGGTGTGTTACTCTGTACAAGTTGTTGGGAAGCACTTATACTAATGGGTTTAATAGTTCTGTTGTCCTTGAGCAGACAAATAAAGAAGACAAGACCAATATCGTCCCTGAAAAGAAGACCATGCTATGGCATCAAAGACTGGGGCATATTGGAGAAAAGGGCCTTTGAACACTACACGGTAAAGGCATGGTTGAAGGTATTTCTAATTGCACTCTGGATTTTGATTTCTGTGAACATTGCATATATGGTAAACAAAATTGAGTAAGATTCCCATCTGGTGCTACAAGAGCAAAGGGGATCTTAGAGTTGATACATAGTGATGTGTTTGGACCTGTTCCTATTCCATCCGTGGGTAAATCTGTGTATTATGTTTCATTCATAGATGATTTTTCAAGGAACACATGGATTTATTTTCTTATAAATAAATCTGAGGTATTTGATAAATTTAAAGAGTTTTAAGGCTCTGGTAGAAAATCAAACAGAGAAGAAAATAAAGGTATTGAGAACAGATAATGGTGGAGAATTCTGTGGAAATGAATTCGAAGAATTCTGTAAGAAGTGTGGTATAGCAAGGCAGAAGACTACTCCATACACTCCTCAGTAGAATGGAGTTTAAAAAAGGATGAACATGACACTGATGGAAAAATAAAGGAGCATGCTTAGCGGTGCCGGTTTAGGACAATAATTCTGGGCAAATACAGTGGGTACAACATGTTACCTGGTCAATCGATCATCTTCATTAGTGTTGGATGATAAAACTCCACACGAGGTATGGTCTGGAAAGAAACCCTCTCTTCAACATCTTAGAGTGTTTGGTTGTGATGCTTATGTACATGTTCCAAAGGAAAATAGAAGTAAGCTGGATAAAAAGGCTGAAAAGTGTATCTTTATTGGTTATAAAGATGGTGTGAAAGGTTATAAGCTTTGGAACCTAGAAACCAAGAAAACTATTTATAGTCGATATGTTGTTTTCAGAGAGGTAAAAGATGTGTCCAAACAAGAATTCCTACCAATGAAAGACGAACCTGAGAAAATAGAGCTTGATTTGGATGATGCAAAATCTGAATCATCGGAAGAAGAGGAAGCAGAAGAAGAAGAAGAAGAAGAACCTCATAACCTAGTATTGAGGAGATCAGTGAGAGATAGAAGGCAACCAAAAAGGTATAGTCCACCTGATTTTCATTCCAATTTTTCTTTATCCATTACTGATGATGATCCTAGAACTGTCACGAAAATAGTGAATTCAGAGGATAGTAAACTCTGGAAGAAGGCCATGGTTGAAGAAATGGATGCCTTGGATAAGAATGAGGCATGGGATTTATTTGAGTTGCCAGCCGGAAGAAAATCTGTTGGTAGAAAATGGTTGTTTAAGAAGAAGTTTAATGCACAAGGTAAAGTGGAGAAATACAAAGCTCGATTAGTAGCAAAAGGTTATTCCCAAGTTGAGGGAATTGACTTTGGTGAAATTTTTTCTCCTGTTGCTAAGTTAACTTCAATTATATTTCTTTTATCTATTACTGTTGCTTTTGATCTTGAAGTGGAACAGATGGATGTGAAGACAACATTCCTATATGGGGATCTGGAAGAAGAAATCTACATGAAGCAACTAGAAGGCTTTGTAGTGAAGGGAAAGAAAGAGTTGGTATGTAAGCTAAAGAAGTCACTATATGGTCTGAATCAATCACCCAGGATGTGGTACCAAAATTTTGACACATACATCCTTGGATTGGGATTTGTAAGAAGTAGGGATGATCACTGTGTATATTCCAAGCAGGTTGGTAATCACTTCATTTATGTAGTGT
>JZKD02S1681477.1:61273-80608 GCA_000966675.3 Picea glauca
TTTTTAGTATAAATAGGAGTCGAGGGTATGAGAACCCTAGCTTGGATATTATTGTAACAGAGCTCTGCTCGATTGGAGGTTTCCCCCTCGAAGAGGCCTGTGAACATTGCTATCTTATTCAAAGTGCTATTTCTGTTGCTATTTCGTAGATCATTTCTATGTATTGTGAAGATTATGTTGGATATTTTACTGTTATTCTATCATTTCTAGCATTTCGTTTCTGTTCTGCATATTTTATATATCTGGTATCTTTCAAAGACAACATCCCACGCGACTATGAGTACATCCTGATCACCGCGTACATCCTGAAAGGAATACACATAGTTGGGAGTCATTTAGGACAAATCCCACTACTAAAGAATAACGACTTTAATATCAGCGACAGAAAGAACTATGCTATGCTCACACCCCACCAAAACCTGAAAAATACAACTAGGAAGAAGCCTCGCCTAGTCTCCCAGCCATGCATTAAGGAGCTCGTGCAATCCACTATTCTAAATGTGATGAAGATTCCCCATTTTTGTCGTCACCAAGAGGTTAAGGCTTGCACTAAACTCCTCTTGTTGTGCTACCATGGTGGATACCTGTGGCTCGAATGGTGGATTACTTTGGATTTGATGATGATCCACTTGATTACAAGATTAATCATGAAGGGACCTGACCCTTAGCAGTTTTATCCAGGGAGGGCCTCAGACCGCTCCCTAGACTAGTGCATCAAGGAGGATTACGACGAAGTCGAAAAGGGAAAGTGTGGATACAAGGTAGCCTCTATCCAATATGGCACAGTGCACCTCTCTTGCCAACTCATACTTGTCAAGATTATAAGAAAGAACTGCCCCACACAGGTCACCGGGTTCATGGTGGACCTCGAAGGAAAATGTGTGGAGGGCATGCAAATGAATTGGGTTATTTACCTCGTCAATGAAATCGAGAAGGACTGTTGTGAAGCTTACGATTAGGGATATGAATTCCACTTTAGCTGGTTGATCGTGTTGATTTCATTTTTCTCTTGGAAAATGCCTGAAGGAGCCACCTTTCCAGAGATTGAACCATCAGAGTCATTGGCTGCTAGGTTTTCTACCTTGTGGTACACCAACGACATGTCGAAGCAATGACATTCAAACATTGTGTTCCATGTGTACTATCAACAACTAAAGGTTTCCACTGAAGCATTTCCGTGCATGACACCGTTCACCTTGCACCCGTATAGACCAATAACCAAGTTTCATGCATGACACAGTGCACCTTGCACCAATATAGACCAATAACCAAGTTTCGTGCATGGCACAGTGCACCTTGCACCAATATAGAACAATAGCCAAGTTTTTCACAGATTGTCATTTTATCTATATCACTGCATGCAGAGACGTGAGCAAGGAAGAGTTATAGTCATATTACAAGCTAACAGACGAAGACATGGAGAAGATCACAAAGGATTGGCTTGAGGATTTCCTTGTACCTGTTGCTGATGCAGAACTCTCCAACACTGACATCATAGGAATCCCCCTAGTCATCTGGGTTGAGCATGTCAGACAGTCAAGTGGGACAAAGAAGAAGAAGAAAAAGGAGGAAGTCTAGAATATAGAGACCGATGAGGAGGACAATGCCTCTAAAGAAAATGGATCCAACTCGCTAAGAGGAGGAGGTGAAGCAAAAGGACAAGGAGGAGGGGATGAAGGAGAAAAGAAAGGAGAAGTAGGAGCTACACCACCGAAATATCCCTCTACTGAAATAATAACACCACATAAGAGGAAGGTTTCTCCGCAAAAACCTTCAACAAGAAAGAAGACGTGCGCTAGCAAGCCACAGTTAGAGTCCATGCTCATGGAGGACAACATCAGCTTGGTCCACAGAGCCATGGAGGATGCTTCCGAGGACATATTGCAGAGATATGGAGAGAAGCAGGAAATATCTCTATGAAGGGGTCGAGAAGGAACTGAAGGAAATATAAAAATTTATTCAATTGATTTTCACAGTACCTACTGTTCCTTCTTCGTCACAGATTGTAGAATTGGGGGATGAACCAATGCAATTAAGAATACTTGTAGATGTGAGAGAGGCTCGACTTCAAAAAGTCCAAGAAGAAAAGGAGAAGGCTACAAAATCCTTGAAACAAGAGAAAGAGGAAGTCTCAGAGAAATTATGAGTAGCACGGTGCTGTGTAATTGCCTATGAAAATGAGAAAGAAGAGTTTTGGGTGATTCTACAGGAGGACAAAGTGAAGATATAGAGAGAAAATGAGCAGTTGCTCACAGAATGAGCTACGGTCAAAGAAGTGGTGAATAAAGCATGTCACTCTGTACCAGGCCTAACATAGGAGGAACCAGAGTTGGTCGAGGTTCAAGTGGTGAAGCTCACTGGGATCATCCAACAACTTCAAGCGAGGATATCTGAGTTAGAGATCTAAGCAGTACCAAGCACCCCGCAGGAGGTGCATGACCAGAGGGAGGAAGCCGCTAAGAACGAAGTAGTAAGGATAAGGGCCCTCTTCTCAGAGTGAAAACAACTGAGTGATAGAAGGGAACAGACATATGAATGCCTCACAAAAGATCCAGAGCTAAAGAAATTGGAAGCAAAGTTACAAGAGGTGCAACGACAGGCCTTCTCCGTGTAGGCGTAGATGAAGCTGCTCACCATAGTTGAAATAATGAAGAGTTCCCAGGAACATCACATGGTACAACAACATATTTCCATCCAAGGTGGGGTAATGGAAGTCTCCCAAAAACTACAAGCTGTGTAGGATGAATCCTGTAAGGTGTTTGAAGAAATTGAAGGACAAGACTCGCAATTGGACCAAGTGGTTGTGAAAGCATAACAGTTCCTGGAAGGGCCTGTTACAAATAAAATGATCCAAGAGCTCATTGAGTAGGAGGCTCAGGAAAAGAAGCAACTCGAGGCAGCTTGAGGCCTTCAAAGCGACATTGACCAGACATGAGTGACTTGAGACGAGTCACATGAGAGTGTTGGGGGCCTATTGGCCCTCGACCAAGTTTTGAATAAACCTTGGTCAGGTTTGGACCACTTTTGGACTTCGACAGGCTGGTTGAAGATGTAGCACCCAAGCGGAGTTGAGATCCTAGATCTCGCTTATTTGGTGAGCTATGTGGATCCAGCAAGGGGTTCCTTATGGTTTTTGTAATGGGTTATGGGATGTTAGCCCATGGGTTTACCTATGAATAGGCCTTATTGTAAAAGTATAAATAAGTAAGAATGTAATGTAGAAAGGGGTGAAGAGAATAGCGGAAAAAGAGGCTAAGTGAAAGTAGTTCTGAGTTGATTTGTGCAACATAATGCATATGTAAGGCTCTTTGATCAATAGAGAAGTTAGCTATGTGCCTTGACCTAGTTTTGGGAAGGAGGATCTGGTGTGCACTGCACAGATCTCCTGTTTGGTGTGAAGCTTGGCTCTGTGGCTTAGTGCATAGGAGCAGATGAATGTAAGAGATTGAAGAATAATAAAGAAGACGAAGCAGTTGGTGGACGTAGCCCCACACTGGGGTGAACCACGTATATCTTGTGTCTTTGGTTTGCTTTGTGCTTTGTTGGTTATGTTACGAATCTGCTTAGTGCTTTTCTTATTATGAATATTAGATAGATATGTTGATGCTTAGTGCTTAGTTGTGTTAAGAATGAATGAATGTTAGATCTAACTCAGTGCTATGTGCTAAAGGATTGAAGTACTTAATATATATTGTTACTACGTTGATCTATCTTAGGGTTTGTTCTATGATGTTAATAAATATAATGAATTAATGCATGCCACCTTCTAAGTGTTTCTAGAATACTCTGTGAAGTGTTATTATCACATATTTGTGTCCTAGCTTGGTTATAGATGCTTGAGTCCTGTAACCCCCCCTGCTTGTACCTCGAGTGAGACTTCGCATGCTTCGCAGGTGTTGCTGAAAGGGTTGGTAGTTAGGGTTTTGTTGGTGCGTTGTTAGAGTTGAACCTTGGGTCTGCCCCTATGACAACAAGTACCATATCAAGCCTAAATCAACTGAGTTCACAATGTAGGATACCACACATCATAACAAATCAGTCCATATTCTGATGTACACCCATCACATGGGCACCTTCACTCCACACAGAGGTACACATCGTTTCATCTCAATTCAGAGAGGAATGACACACCCATCTCATGGGAATCCTCACCCCACATAAGGACACACATCGTATCCTCTCAGTTCATAGAGGAATGACACACCCATATCATGGGCACACCCAACACATGGGATTTATCACATGCTGACTCACTCAGTTTGTGTCCTAGAGGATGTCTCACGAAGTTGTAATCATCAACACTCCCTCTCAGTTAAGGAGGCATTCTCCACCAGGTGAAGTCTCTCACAGAAGTACTCGAACTTTGTATTGGCAAGTGGTTTGGTGAAGATATTTACAATATGCTCATGTGTAGGAAGGTATTGCATGTGTACTTCTTTCCTTTGCACCATGTCTCTGATATAATGAAATTGTATCTCAATGTGTTTCAATTTTCCATGAAACACAAGATTCTCATAGAGCTTCACACAACTCTGGTTATCACAATGAATAATGGTAGGATCCATCTCATTGTAAGTTTTAAACCTGTGAAGTAAAGCAATGCATATAGATTCTTAAGCAATACAAAAATTAATCAATGGCTCATACACAGAGTACACAGAGATTTTATACTGGAAACCCTCAACNCTTGGCTGTAGATTCTCCCGAGACATTCAACAACACCGAATCTGCCAGGCAGAGTCGAATAGTACTCCTTGCTCTTCTGTCCAACTTGTCCCAATCTTCCTTTGACATACCAGTAGCTAGTGTACTAGTAGTTTGTGTACTGGTAGGTTGTGTACTAGTAGCCTGTGTGCTTGTAGATTGTGTACCAGTAGGCTATGTACCATGATCCATAGCGATCCATTGTTCTTTGTCTACAAGAATGTCCTCCATATCGAGCTTCCATAGCTCAAAGTTTTTACCGTTGAACTTCTCTATCTCGATTATAGATGAAATCACCATTCCTCTTTCTTTACTTGAATCTCCACTGCAAAAGCTCCCACTAAACCCAGGTTTATCACAGACCCAAGATAAACTTGATCTATCAAGACCGAGCCAACCCCTCAGCAACAAAGGCGTCCCTCTGGAGCCAAAAATGAGCTATGATACCACATGTAAGTTTTAAACCTGTGAAGTAAAGCAATGCATACAAATTCTTAAGCAATGCAGAAATTAATCAATGGCTCATACACAAAGTACACAGAGATTTTATACCGGAAACCCTCAACCGGGAAAACCTTTCTTATTTTCATTATATCAAATTTCACTATTCACCATACAATATATACAATGTTTTTAGGTATTTCGTAGATACCAAAACCCTAATCCCTTAGTCCGGGATTAATTTACAAATCCGCTAAAAATAGCAAAAAATAGGGATCATCAGACACAATTTTTGTATCTGACGCACCCACACACACACACATGCAAAGAATATAACACATACCCAACACTCATGATCAAATAAATATGTCAGAACCTTGCGAAGACACACTACTTCGTGGACTGCCACACTCAACACTATATACTCTGCTTCTGCAGTACTCAAGGCCATATAGATTTGTTTCCTACTGCACCAGGAAACCATGGTAGACCCCAAGGTAAAACAACAACTTGATGTGTTATTCCGGTCTACTACGATCCCTACCCAATATGCATCAGCATATCCCTACAAACTCATGTCTACACTAGAGGAATATCTTAACCCATATCCAACTGTGCCTTGTAGATATCTCAACACATTCTTCGCTACTATCCAGTGAGTGTGTCTCAGTTGACTCATGAACTCACTAAGTACATTCACTTCATAGCATATGTCAGGTCTGGTTTTAACTAGATACACCAATGATCCAATCAGTTGTTAGTATAAATGTGGATCAATCTCACTGAATTAGTAGAAGCATCATTCATCTTCTTCAAATCCATCACTATTGGTGTAGGTATGGATTTGCAGTCTGGCATACCAAACTTCTTCAATATCTCCACTGTATATTTTCCTTGACTTAGGAAAATATCATTAGTCCTCCTCCATACTTCTAGTCCCAAGAAGTAGTTCAACATACCCATATCCTTCATCTCAAATTCAGAAGTCAATGTTTGCTTGCATTCAACAATAAGTCTTTATGAACCGGTGAGGAATAATTCATCCACATACAGGACCAATATTATGCACTAATCACCAACAATATGATAATATAGGTTTGGATCAGAAACACTCTTGTTGAAGCCCAAACTCATCAAGAGTCCATCCACTTCTCATACGAAGCACAAGGTGTTTACTTTAGTCCAAACGAGGCTTTCTCAAGATGCACGCATGATTTTTCTCATCGTGTATCATGAATCCTTCTAGATGCTCGATGTAAACTTCTTTATCAATATCACCATTGAGAAATGTTGTCTTTTTATCCATATGATGTATTTTCCAAACCATGGATTCAGCCAGTGCAATGATAGTATGGATGGAAGTGTTTCAAGCTACTGGAGAAAATGTATCCTCATAATCAATTCCCTTCACTTGTGAGAATCATCTGGCTACAAATATTGCTTTGTGTTTCTCGACACTTCCAATAGTTTCATGCTTGATCTTATATATCCACTTGGAAGTTACTACAAACTTCCCTTCTGGTATTAGAACAATATCCCACACATCATTCTTCAAGATGGGCTGATACTCTTCTGTCATGGCATCTTGCCATACCTGTTGAGCTATTGATTGTCCATGACAAGAAGGCTCGGTATCAATGATGTGGATCATGGCTTAAAATTAGCTCAAAAATCTCTTTGGTCTCTTTCTCTCTCAGGATGTGCCTTGAGGATTTGCATGTCCCTCTACCTCTTGCAGAGTTTTTCAATCCCAGGAAGGCCTTTTATGGCCTACTGCAATGTCTCTGGGAACATCAACTAGAGAAACAGGATCAACTGGATCAATAACTATCTCCCTCTAAATTTCTGAAGGGGGAGAGGGTATTGTCTCTTCATTTTTCTCAAATATTTTGACTCCCTCTAAGACAAGTGACTCCCTCTGAAGTCTAAAGGATATACATCTTCCTTTCTTTGTGTTGCTAACCTGGAGATATCTCATGTCTTCTTAGGTCCTCTACTAACTCTATAGTATTAGGATAATAACCAAGATGGACTCCCATAGGGATACCAACCAAAATTGCCTCATGTACTAGAATAATAATCAACCAAGAAAAAATTAGACTCTTATACCAGGGATAATGGTCTAGGTCACGAGGGATCCCATACTAGGGATAATACCCTTCATCATCAAAATGAAATAAACTACAGGTTAATCAAATAAGGAAAGAAGTACAAAAAATTACCCTAGTCTACATTCATGCTCAAGATCGTATTTGTTTTTAGAGGAAGTAATCATCATCTCTCACATATTCAACTTTCTGAGGTGGGTCTGGATCCATTTCAGCAGTGGAAGAATATTTCATTTCTTTCTTTTGGGTAGGAAAATTTCTCGCAATGTGTCCATACTTGTCACATTTGAAGCATTGGAACTTTGACATGTCTTTTATATGAAATATTTCTTGAATATTTCTCCTATTTTATCTCAAGAAAGATACTTTGAAATTTAGACAAGCTTCCTTACTTGTGCCAAAAGGAAAATCTACAACTCCCTTAAAAACTTTCCAAACTTGTGTTGTAGATAGATTTTATCTTCAACATAGATATACCTATAATGTACTTCAAAAACAAGACCAAAAACTATGATCTGGAACTCGGCTAGAAGTGCTCTTGTAGCAGAGCTGAAGTTCGCTTGGAGACTACTCTGAAAACTCGTCTTTATTCCTCTTGAAATCTCAGATAAAAATTACTAGAGCTAGGTCCAAATGTTCCTCAGAAATTTGATCTATTTTCTGTTGAGATTTTCCCTTTATAATAGCCTCACATATTCCCTCTATCACAACCACAAATTCTCCCTAATCACATGTTAAATTTTTCACACAAAACTTATATAAAATTCACTTTCAATAGCCTCATAACAGACCTTGGATCTGCCCACAAAACTGGATTGTAATTAGTTTTAATTTTGTAGTTAGGTTTGATGTTTGGTCTCCTTCTGTCTTGTTGCAGTTATGCGGTTAAGGTTATGTGGTAGGGGTTCTTCTATATGCGACAACCTCAAACTTCACCTCAGAAAGTTTCGGCCCTTTCCTCACACTTGTTTGCTTATGGGTCTGTTGTTAAAGTCTTCTATGACATCCTTAGAGGGGCCTCTCTCTTGTTGCAGTCTTCTTCTAAGGTCTTCAATAGGGCTCGACCAAGCCTACGATCAGCCTCAACCTTCACCATATATTTAAGAGAGGTCCAATTTTAGTAGAAGGTCAGGTCCTCTCCTTACTTCAACCGCAAGGGTATGACAACCTTCAAATTTTCATGACTGCCTTCTTGAATGTGAAAATGGTCATCTTTAGGACCTGCTTTGAAACCATGTTGAATTTTATGGTAATCTAATGCATTTTAATTTTGAATTATGTTTAGCATTATTTGAACCATAAAATTGTAGCAGAAATACATTAACTATAGTAAACCAAGATCACAAGAAGAATAACCATGCACAAAAGACATCAGAAATATCTTGGGAAAAAACCAACAATCCTTTGCTATATTCTCAAGAGAATATCCCTCATCCATCACCAAACCTAGCACACAAGAGAGTGTTGTGATTCTCATTATTTCATACCTCGACTTCTGAAATCATGAGATGACACAAAGATAAGTGTGTTTCCTCAATGGGGATTCACCTTCATTTATACAAAACTTATCACATCAAATGATGTGTCTATTGGAATAGTAGGATCAACCTGTACAACTTAATAATATAATAAATATAATTAATAATTACAATATTAATTATATTTACATGGTGGGACCGACTTGTACCCTTTACAACATAATTAGGGTTACATGTAAATCTTACTCTTAGACAATATAGCAAGGATCTCACACATCCACTAGTGCTCATCCATTAGGGACACGTCAACCTGTGCTCATCCATAGGGACGTCCTACTCAATAGATCTCTATCTCACTAAGTCCACAGGAGAATCATCTAGAGTACCATATGGAGTACCATCTCAAGCCTTACTCAACTGAGTCCATAAGGCAAGAGACCACATGTCATAACAACTCAGTCTAGATTATGACCTACACCCATCACGTGGTCACATTCACCCCATAGAGGGGTACACATCATTTCATATCAATTCAGAGAGGAACGTGTTGAGCATTCAACACACCCTAAAAAGTCTATGACCATTTCCTTTTTGGGTACCACTCGATCCTCTGCATTGCTTATTTTCACTTCAGTATGAAACTGATGCTTTCTCTTATCTTATATGTTTCATGATTGAATTAAGTAAATTTTTCTTAAACATACAAAAAAGAGTCATATTAACTTTAAAAGGGACTTAACAACTACTCAAATTATAACATCGATAAAAGTTAAATATGGAGAAATCATTTGATAAGTCTAAGTAGTTGAAGCCGATATTCATCGGCATCGGCCGATGAAAGATTTTCTTTTATGAGAATAAGCCTCGGCAAAGACTTTGCCAAAGACTGATTCATTTGACTTTGGAGATAAGTATAATAGTAAGCATCACACAAATAGAATAATGACTTCGTCGACCGCTAACTCCTGAAACATTTTCGAAGATGAAATCTTATGAAGATGATGACCTGCTGATAGACTGCACACCTGAACTTTCTCCTGATCACCAATCCTAGATATCATTGGAGTTAGAATTTTATGAGAAGGATAGTATTGGGAGTGAACACAGATACTAGCCGACCCCAGATCCATTCACCGGGTGACGTGACATGAATAGATGTGTTAACCCCTGAATGTGTTAGTTACGTTGCATTTAAAGTTATTAGTTAATTCATGGATCACGCATTAGTTATTGACTCGTGCATGAATAAAAAAAGAACTGTTAAACTTGTCGATACAATGCATCTCCATACTCTCCTCCTTCGTCAACCAATTAATATTTATCCGCGAAAATATGATAGTGGTTTATTTTGAATCTACATTCATTACTCGTATTAACTAATTGATATGATTGATAGTATCTCCCCATTTATATCCTTTTCGAGCCATTGTGTGTGATCCCATTCTGTGCAGCAAGAAATTCAGAACAGACAAAAGAGTGATGCTAACAGTTTGGAGGAAGCGTCCAAAGTCCAATGAGTATTAAACAGTTATCTTGTGAATCATTATAGGTATGGGTCCGCTTACAGTTTTACGCTCCATTTTATATTTTCTCACCCAATGATACTCTATATACGTTTTTAAAGGGCGAGTTTTAATTGCAGGGACAATGCCTCTAAAGAATCCTTTCACTAGGAAATCACTAAGAGCACCAAAGCTACAAGAATCAAAAGTAGGAGAGGGCTCCTCCTGAACAGTTGCAATACAATTAGAGTTTCCTCCCAAGCTGGTGTCTGTCATTAAGACGATCACCAAGGATCCCTTTGTCCATCCCCTATCATTCGGAGATATAGAGGTGAGTATTGGAGCCAAGACATATTTTCCTCACTAGGAAGAAGTGTTCAATAAAATCAAGAGAGAATAACCCCTCGAGTATACCCTGCACAGCGACCCTGAGACAAGGAAGCTCGGCGACGATGTCCTCCCAAATATTCATAGGGATTATTTGCACATGGTGGCAATCCGGTCTCTGGTCTTTCCTTGCATTGAGCTCCTGAAGTGGCTTATTGACCACACTAATGCACAAAACTGTTTGATTAATGATGATAATCATGAATGCATTGGGGTTTTCCTGCCATCAACATTTCAGAGTTACTACAAGCTTAGGGACTCTAAGCTAAAACTGAGCACTGATTTCATCTTGAGTTTCTATGTGACACAAGATACTAGCAAAATCATGGAGTCTTGGTGGAGGGAAGACAAAAAATTCATGAACCAAACTACTGACTGGTACCCAACAACCAATCTCAGAGAACCATACATATATCTCATGGCTCTATTCTGTAGGTTACATGGGGAAAAGGACTGCTCCCGATTTTTAGAAGCTTGGATGCCTCTGGCTTTTACAGTCACCATTTTAGGCGTAGGCTTCAACTAGGGTGCTATCATGTCCAAACAGATGAGCACCTTCATAAGACAGGCTCAGGTGCCGAAAGAGGGAGATACCCCCGCCTTCTACATGGACTCGTATCTACTAGATGTCATCTATGCCAGGAACACTTTCTCTAGGATGAACTTGAATTGGCACTCTTAGGAGCTCGCGGTCCATGTATACTTCAACATATTATGGGAAAATAGGTAAAATAAATCATATGATGTTATCTATGATCAGTTTATTGCACGCATTTACTTTTTTCTCTTTAAGAAAGAATTCCCTAGTCTGTCAGATGAAGCAAAGAAGGTTATAGACAAAATTGGTCACTGGTATTTAGATGAAAGAGAAATTTACATCGGGATTTTCGGCACCAGAGGGGCACCCCACTTATTACCCATTTATGTTCCCGACCGGCTAGTGTTAGGAGAAATTTTCTATCAAACCATCCTGCAAGGATACAATGCAACTTTAGTAAAAGATGAGAAGTGAGCTTTCATACCATATGGGTTTCATATTGGCTTCTGCATGGTCAAATACACCACGCATGCTAAGCAACTTGGGCTAGGTCAATTAGAATTTCGGTTCCAAAATGGACAATTCTGCAAACATGATCCCAAGGGCCTTGTTCTACAGCATGCGTTTCAGGTATCATCTTGTTGGCCTTATGCCCATGACCGGTTCGAAGATGAAATTTTCACTAAAAACGATCAAGACTGGGATGAGGTGGTGGCCAGGAAGGTTGATCCTCGAGGAACCAAGTTTAAATCTATGAGCTATGAAGAGCAGGCAACATTTTTGGAGTAGGCAGTTCAATAAATTGGCCGACACCTAGCAGAATCAGTAGCATATGAATTGGATGAAGGAATACGTGATCCCCAAGAAGACATTGAGGCTGCAGGAGATCATCAGGAATCCCGAGTACAAATCAGGGATCTCCCTGAAGATCAAAATGCACAAGAGAGGGGTCCACTTTTATACCAACAAAATCAGCTATTAATGAAGTGGATGCAGAATGACCTATACCTTATCATAAGACTCGCGATTTAAACTACCATCCAAAGCATCCCGATAGAGTCAATAAATCCTAGTTCCATGGTTCCTAATAACACTAATGGGTTAGGTAACCCTGAATCTACAACATCACCAATCAATCCCTCGGAAGGAGGGGCAACTCAACTAGAGATAATTCGAGTGTCGATAGAAACACAAGTTCCCAATCCCTTGAGCACACTTATACATATATACAATGATGAGGAGATCTCAGAGCCTGCTCGTGACACCTCGGTGCACATCCAAGAGGAAGAAGGTCCTGAGAAAACCCCTTCCCTTGAGCTCGAGGTTCAAGACAAGTAGGTCTCACAAAAGGAAATAGAAGTCGAAGGTGGCCTTGACACAAAAGAACCTGATGAGCCAGAAACCAAAGAAATTATGAATGATGACTTTTACTCGGCCTGCGCACTCCTTGCATGGCTCCTGTGCCCAACTGCACTTCTGGATGAATGAGAACAAAAACTATCTCTATATGAACCCTCTGTCAACGCACTCCTTGCGGACACTTCAACTGCACTCCTTGCAAGAATTCTCAGGCTCAAATAGAGAAACAATTGAAACTCATTCCATCTCCCTCTTAGACTTCAATTCATACATGAAATCACGTACACAGCATATAAAATCAAATGTATAATAGGAAGCAAATGTTCATGAGCCTATCATTCAGCACCAATACACATAGAACAACACAAACCATGAATTTGAATCAAAGCTTTCTATTAATTCAAATGTCTGTACATGGGTGTTTTTACACAGCTCTCTGCTTCTTCTTACTCCAAATGCTTCTGAATAATGTTACAATTCATAGTGAGGGTGTCTATATCCCATTTCCCTCTTGCGCTCTACAACTGTATAGTCTAGAATTAAATTCTATCTACTTTACATTAACTTTTTTAAATGCCGTCTACCTACTAAGGACGAGAGCTATCCACTCAAGGTCCATTTACAATATACAAGTGTGCCTCATCTTAATGGCTCATTTAAGATTTGTGCAACAATTCCAAAGTGTTTTCAAAATTTTTGCTGGCTTGTCCAGCTGTCCTCTGCTTCCGTGTTGGCTCGCTTGATGTGTTGGTGATGCTCCTGCATCATACTCCCTTGCTTGAAAACTTTCATGGGCTCCTGTCCATGAGCTCCTACATGGTCTATCCATGCTTCTGTATCTCAGCTTCAGTCTCCCAGTTGGCATCTTCAATTGGATGGTTCTTCCACTTGACCAGATACTCAAAATATTGTTTTCGCCTGGTCCTCTTACTCACTCTCTTGTCTAGTATGCATTCCATCTGTGTCTTCTCTGCAACTGGCATTTGCTTCGTCCACTAGATCACTGGATGCTCATCTCCAGTCTCTGCTTCTCCAGCTCTATATGGGTACAAATCTGAGACATTGAATATCGGAGAAATTCCGATCCCATCGGGTAGTTCAATCTCATAAGCATTGTCCCCAAATTTTCTCAAGACCTTGCATGGCCCGATTTTCTTCATCTTCAGCTTATTGTATGCTCCTCTCGGGAACCTTTCTTTCCTCAAATGTGCTAGAACCATATCACCAACCTTGAACTGAAGTTGTCTTCGATGTTGATCTGCTCTACGCTTGTATTCTTGACTTGAATTCTGCAACCTCTCCTTCACCTGGTTGTGAAGTTCCTTCATCGCCTCAGTGAATTCCTCTGCACTAGCACTCCTAGTAGCAATCTATCCTGAATCTCTCAGTTCAAAAATTCCCCTCGGTTGCATTCCATAAACAACCTGAAATGGACTCTGGCCTATGCTCCGATTCATTGAGTCATTGTACGCAAATTTTTCCTGTGGTAATATATTGTCCCAACTGTTGTGGTGCTCTGTCACCAAGCTTCTCAGCAAGTCTCCCAGAATTCTGTTGACCACTTCCGTCTGTCCATCTGTCTGAGGATGATAAGTTGAACTAAACATCAAATTAGTCCCCAGCTTCTTCCATAAGGTTCTCCAAAAATTCCCTATGAATTTCATGTCTCTGTCTGAAACTATACTTTTCGGCAACCCATGAAGTCGAATGACCTCTTTGAAGAACAGATTTGTAATGCGAGTTGCATCACTAGTCTTCTGACATGGGATGAAGTGTGCCATATTGGAAAACCTATACACTACCACAAATATTGAAACAACACCTCTTTGTGTCCTTGGCAACCCCAATACAAAATCCATGCTTATCGCATCCCATGGCCTTTCTGGTATGGGCAACGGTTGATAAAAAACCACATTCTACTTTCTTCCCTTCGAATGCTGGCAAATTCTGCATCTGTCTACAAATCTTTTGACATCCTCTTGCATTCCCGGCCAAAAATATGACTCATTCAATTTCACAAATGTTTTGTCATGACCGAAATGTCCTGCCAATCCACCACTGTGTTTCTCCTTCAACAAATTCTCCCTCATCGAGCATTTCAGAATACACAGTTGATTGCCTCTGAACAAAAATCCTTCCTGGATCATGTATTCTATCCATGGGCTTCTGTCTCTGAGAAATGGATTCTCAGCTACTTCATATGCTTCCTGAAAATCTGGATCATCTGCTTACATATTCCTGAGATCATCAAAACCTAAAGTGCGGACTCTGAACTCCTGCAACAACAAAAACTTCCTACTCAAAGCATCAACAACTTTGTTAGCAGTACCAGAAATATGTTTAATCACAAATGTGAAATTCTGCATATACTCAACCCATTTTACATGTTTTTGATTCAACTTCTCATGTTGAGTCATAAACTGCAGTGCATGATTTTCACTGTACAATACAAATTCTTTGGGTATCAAGTAATGCTTCCATTTCTTTAATGCATGTATGATAGCATAAAACTCCTTATCATACGTGGAGTATTTCAATTTCGCTTCATTCAGCTTCTCGCTAAAATATGTATCGGCCTATCTTCTTGACTCAAGACTGCCCTGATTGCAAATCTGCTTGCATCGTATTTCACCTAAAATGTTTTCTAGAAATCCGGCAACACCAAAACTGGTTGTTCCATGATATTCCTTTTCAACATATTGAAACTCTTTTCAGCTTCTTTTGTCTAGTGAAAAGACTTATTCCACTTCTTCACTGTATCCATCATCGCTGCGCTAATTTCATTGAAATTCCTGATGAATTTTCGGTAGAAACTAGCCAAACCATGAAAACTTCTCACCTCGAATACATTCCTCGGTGATGGCCAATTCTTGATCACTTCCACCTTATCCGGATCCATCCTCAACTCATTTGCTGAAATAACAAATCCCAAATAAATGAGTTCTGTCTTCATGAATGAGGACTTCTTCATATTAATCAACATCTTCTCATGTTGTAGTTTCTGCATCACTGTAGCCAAATGCTTGAAGTGCTTTGCCACTGATTTACTATAAACCAGTATGTCATCCAAGTATACGATGACAAATTTCCTGATGAACTCCCTCAGGACTTCGTTCATCAATCTCATAAAGGTACTTGGCGCATTTGTTAAGACAAACAACATAACAAGCCATTCATACAAACCCTCGGTTGTTTTGAATGTTGTCTTCCATTCATTGCCTTCTCTCATGCGAATATGGTGATATCCGCTTTTCAAATCAATCTTTGAAAAGTACCTTGCTCCGCTCAAGAAATCCATTAGATCATCCATTCTTGGAAATGGAAACTTGTACCTGATGGTTATCTTATTGATCACCCTCTAGTTGGTACACATCCTCCAGCCTCCGTCTTTCTTCGGACTGAGTACTGTTGGAACAACACACGGACTCAAGCTTTCCCTGACTAACCCTTTGTCCAACAACTCCTGGACTTGCCTTTTAACCTCCTCATTCTCCTGTGGCGTCAATCTGTACGTGGATTTATTTGGAAAACTGGCTCCTGGTATGAGATCAATATGATGCTTCACACTCCTGATCTATGGCAATGAATGAGGTAGTTCATCCACTATAATGTCAGTGAACTCTTCCAACAGTTCTTGAACTTCATTCGGTAAATCATCCACTCTTGTACTAGTTAGAACAATCTGCGGCTTCCTGACCACAAAGAATTGTGGATCCTCCTTCTTCTTAACCTCAGTAAGAAGTTCCTTTCCACTCATGAGAAGTACTGTGTTGCTTACTTCCGGCTTCACCTCCTTATCCTTTATCGGAAGCAACATGTGTGTCCTCCCATTTTTCTCTAAGGTTTATGTGTTCATTCTCCCATCATGAATCACATTTCTATCATATTTCCATGGTCTACCCAGCAATAGATGACAAACATCCATGGGAATAACATCACATAATATCTTATCATTATATCCACCTATCTTGAATTCAACCAAGCATTGTTTAGTAACAGTTACCTGGTGTCCTTTCTGTAGCCATGAAACTCTGTATGGACTTGGATGATCAGTCAGCTGTAGCTCTAGCTTCTCTACCATATTCATAGATATGAGATTATCCATGCTACCACTGTCTACAATGACCTTGCATACCCTGTCCTTGGTCTTGCAAGCAGTCCGAAAAAGTCTGGTCCTTTGGACTGAAATTTCCACCTCCTTCTTGGGTGTCAAAAGGCCTTTTCGCATCATGAGTGATCTTCCGCCTTCAGCATCTTCGGCCTCAACATCCCACCTCTTTTCTTCGGTGATGTGAGCTTCTCCAATGTCCTTCTTTTTCTTTGAACACTCGTAATACTTGTTCCCATTCTTTCTGCATGTGAAGCATGTGATTACTCCACCTCTTCCTCTTCCTCTGCCTCTAGTACGAGGAAAAGTGTTGTTCTCAGCATAATCTCCTCTTTGTTCATTATGCTTCCCTCTCTGTTCAACATATGGCCCTTGTTGTGAGGTTCCACCTCTCTCTGCACGAGTTTGAGGTTTCTTCCATTCCTCCTTGGGCTTCTGGTATTTGTCCTGGGCAACTGCTTTGCCTCTGGGCTGACTTCTGCCTCGACCCCTCTAACTTTATTTTCAGCTCAGCTTCTCTTCAGCTTTCAGAGCCATCTGATAAGCATATTCCACCGTTCAGATGGTTACCATGCTCATCTCATCCTGGATATCATATCTCAGGCCATTCATGTATCTGGCAACTTTTTCATCATCGCTCTCCTGATGACCTGCCCTGATGTTCAGTCGATAGAATTCCTTAATGTATTTTTTCACTGTCATAAGCTTCTGTCTCAAGTTCTGCATTCTCCTGAACAGAGTAATTTGATAATCCCTGGGGATGAATTTCTCCTTCATCTTCGCGATCATCCTGTCCCAGCTCTTGATCTTCTGCTTGCCCTTGCAGGGCCTGTCAGGTTGTAGTTCATCCCACCACAATGTTGCATGTCCTTTTAAGCATGTAACAACATGCTTGACTTTCTTGTCCTCTTGGACATCTTCATAGTCGAAGTAAGTATCCAGAGCTCTAATCCAATCTAGTAGCTCCTCTGCATCCAGGTTTCCCTTGTAAATTGGAATGTCCATCTTCACTCTTGCACCCATCTTGGCAATAGCTTTGATCAAACACTCGTTTGATGCATCTCCAGCTGTAACTTCCTCCTCTCGTTCAACCTCTATTTCACTATCGGAATCACTCATATCCCCTGCACTAGTTGTGCATCTTTACGCTGTCTCCATGTCCTCGAGTCTCTCTCGGAGGTCTCTCATCTGTCTCTCTATGGTTGGATCAATTATCTTCCTGCCTCTTCTTCTCTGCACTTCCCTATCCTCTGGATTAGGTGACTGCCTATCTCTCCTTGGCGGCATGGTGAATTCTCCTCTTCTCTGTTACAGAAAGAAAAGAACAATCTGTCTTAGCTCTGATACCACTTGACGTTGTGTATCAGAGTACTCCTTACCTCTTATGCCTTCCTCGCCTGAAATATACAGATAAGAATCTGAAGCTCTGATACCAAACTGACGTAGTGTCGCACCCGCAGGCATGCCTACTCACAGGATCTTCTCTTTCCTCGGCCCGAAGAACACTAATCGATCATTCTATTTCCCTATCGGGAAATATGCACCCACATATCTCTTTTCACGACTCCCCCTCTCTTTACTTATCGGGGAATCAGACTTCACAACCTTGCGAGGTCATTGATCGAGCGTAGGACTCTCAAATCTTCGAGACCCAATATGAGTCAACACTGACCCTTCCATTCCTTTGTCTAGACTTTCTCTATCAGGATCTCGGCACTCACGGTGTCGAGTAACTCGGTTCTCCGACTCCCGAGTCTTGATATGCCGAAACTCCGATGAGCTCGTGGCTTTGAATTTTCAATGGTCCCGAAACCTCGTCGGGATTTCGATCTTCGAGGGATCGCAAATCCTGATGTCCAATGTTTCGGGACTTTACTTTTCCCGAACCTCGATATAGTGTGCTACCTGTCCACCACCAACTCCTGTGGCCCCACACTATACTTGTAGCCGTCGAGATATCGCGTATTGTGATTTCGCAACTCCCGTTACCAAATCTTCGATTCCTTTCTTACGAAATCCCGATAGGCGATTTCGCGAATAATCCAACACCCCTGGCTGGCTTGGATCAACGGCTCTGCCCCTTATGAGCTTTAAACACTATGGGAATATCTGCAGTATCCCCCTGCACCCCCGCGAGATCCAACGGCTCACGGTGATTCGTTGATTTTCCCTGGAAGATATTGACCGTCCATTCTTCCTTATGCAATCCATGAAATGACTAAGTGTTCTTCCACAGAACTTATCCACCTGCGTGAAAAATTGTGACGCTTCTTGCCAACCTTCAAGGCACAACTTTTCTACGCTATCCTTCAACAAATTCAAAGGTCCTATCCCTTCTGAGATTTTCCCCATGACCTCAATTCCTTCAAGAAAACTCTTTCACGTACTCCTTGCGGCAAACCTTCAACAACATCGAAGTGTTGAAGTCACTTGAATTTGCGCACACCTGTAGCAGCATTCTGTCAAATGCTTCACTCAGGTTCGCAACCCTGAGACTTTTACCCGGCCCGCGCACTCCTTGCATGGCTCCTGTGCCCAATTGCACTTCTGGAAGAATGAGAACAAAAACTATCTATATATGAACCCTCTGTTAATGCACTCCTTGCGGACACTTCAACTGCACTCCTTGTAGGAATTCTCTGGCTCAAATAGAGAAACAATTGAAACTCATTCCATCTCCCTCTCAAACTTCAATTCATACATGAAATCA